>WMED01011551.1:0-15207 GCA_019650415.1 Pipa parva
CTGATCCATAAAGTGGCCGAAAGTCGACTTCGACTAAATGGCTAATCATCATCATCATTAGTAGCAGGGAATATTAATACTGGAAATCCCCATCCAAATATAAATGATTTCTGTACTTTCTATATTATAAATACAAATGAAAAGTTCCTCTTACCTGGACATCTCTGACAAGCAGAGTTTCCCATCACCATTCAGGTCAAACATGCGCAGCTAGAGGGGAAACAGATGCATATTGTGAGCTCACAGAACTGAATGTTAATTGGATGTTTGTTGTTTTAGGCCAGGCATTGAATGTGGCACTCTAAATGATATTCTATCTCTTTATTTTACAGCAAACAGAAGTTGAACATCACTGAAAAAACAAGTGATTGGAAGCATTCACATGAAAGAGTTATTCCCTGCCTATGACAACATCATACTCAAGTCTGTAATTTCTGTAATTACAACCCTGAAACATACAGTATATACCTATATTACACCAATTACTTAGGGTCAGTGAGTGTATGTGTGAATATGTTCATGCGTGAGAGTGATTGCATATGTGAAAGTGCATGTACATGTGAGAGAGTGCATGTGTAACAGAACATCCATGCGTGTGTATGTATGACAGTGTATGCAACTGTCTTTCCAATGTGTCAGTAAGGGGGAAATTCACCAAGCTCCGAAGTAATAACTCGAGTCTCCTCGCCGGGAGGGGAATCCCTTTAATGTGCATGCTGATATCCGCGCACAGGACATCAGCATGCGCATAACACCATGTGCGAAGTGAGTCGAACACTACGCGGCTCAATTCGCACATTGGTGAATAAGGGCCTAAGTGTGTAAGTACCAATGTATGTAAAGAGTATGTGCATGTGTGGCAGTATGTGTATGTATTATTTATAAAGCGCTAATAGGTTACGGAGTGCATATAGGTGTTATTCAAAAGAATACAAAAGAAAATAAATAGCTGCTTAATCATAAAATATAAACATGAAACATGAAAACCAGTGCTAATGCTCCAAGAGGTAAGCTTTCAGTTTTGTTTTGAAATTATTGATGGATTGCTCTTGGCAGGGGTAGAGGGGTATAGAATTCCAAAGATAAGGGGCAGCAAGAGAGAAGAGTTTAAGATGAGAATAGGCAGTGTTAGTGAGCACAGATGGATATTTGATTAATTTATTACCTGCAGGCAAACAGTACAATATACAATATACACTTACAATGGTTTGTGTGTACTCATTAAGTTTTTTCTCATCAAATGGACGATTTGCCTTCTTTAGAAGATCAGACAGAAACCCCTAAAAATAAAATCAGAAATAAACTCCATAAATTTTGCAAATAACACAGAGAGAAAAGTAAATCCATCAAAGCATGCAGGTGCTGCAGATCCATTATTAAGAGGTATGGAATCCTGTTTCATCAAGTCCTACAAATCTTACAGACCATATTGTGTTTCAAGCAGTGCAAACCTGCTACTGTGATTTCTGTGAGTGTGCACAGCAAAGCTTATTTTTATGCACTTAATGCACATTGGAGGACACATAAAATGCACCTAAACACTTACAGATATAATATGGATTGATGTATGCATTTCTCAATTGCTTTGTTTACATGAGGTTTTCAGACATATCATACATAATTTCATATGATGTAATTATGTACTATGCCTGACAAAAAACACATAGTAAATGAATAGAAAGTGAGTTTATGTGCATTTACATTTTACCTACTGTAAATTTATGGGCATTTGGAGATTTCCAAATGAACTTTTGAACATAACCTAAAGATTAGTTGCTGAGTTGTACTAAGGTTTATTGCTGTGAATTCGGCACATCTCCCCTAAAAGGAACTGAAACCTTTAGGATGAGTGCACACATAAGTGCACATTAACAAGTTTTTATCAGTTGATGCAAACTTCAAAAGTAACAGGGTTATCTGATCAGTGGCCAGAGCATAGTGATCTATTATGGACATGCAATGATAAATATCTACAGCAGTGTTTCCCAAAGTTGTTCTGTTTGTGGCCCGGTTATTTTTGTGCTTTCTCCTTCGTGCCCTGGCACGAAGGATAAACACAAAAATAACCGGGCCAAAAGAGCGCCGCTCATGAATATTCATGAGCAGCGCTCGTGACCCGGCATTTCATTTCGGTGGCCCGGTACCGGGTCGCGACCCGGCATTTGGGAAACACTGATCTACAGTATTTACCCCAGTTGAATCTGGCTATAAATGGCATGGAATCGAAAGATTCACAATTCAATAATAATAATATTACCTTCAACTCATTGGCTTCTATGTACCCGCTTCTGTCAGTGTCATATTTTCTCCAGTTCTGAAATACAAAGATGTTCAGTTATTTGTACAACACAAGTACATCAAGTGACAGAATTTAGTCGGGTTGTGATACCCATGCAAGTTGGGGAAGCTTGGAACTATTACTACTGCATAATGCCAGGTAATAGATTGGTGCCAAAAAACTGGAGTGGAAAGGAGATTAACCTGATGCTAGTAAAGGTGCATAAGTATTTACTGTCTACTTCTTTTCAACAATATTCCTTCCTGCTCCCAATACTGGACTAATACTCTCCTTACTAAAACTATGAGACCCAGCTCCTTAAGCATTACACCTCCGTACTTCCATACTGCACAGGTTTTACCTGGGGACTTGTAGGCAGTGGAAAAATCACTTCACACAACCTAATATTTTCTTCCTCAGTCCATAAAGAGTACAGAGTAAGGGACTTATTTATTTTAGCAATATTAAACTACCCTCTGTAATTTTCTATACTCCCTAAGACCACAATTGTACATTTAGAAAAAGACAAGTTCCAGAAAAGTTCAGAAATACAGTATTCTACTGCAGAATCAAGGAATTATTCCTGGTAGTCACAGGCAGAAGTGGACCCTCTGTACCACCGTGGGGTTTGGCGTAGGAACACTGCGAGGTGCGGAGTCTAAAAGACCCTGGTCTTCACCTTTAATCCCCACAAGGAGGTACTGGACTTAGCGGCAAAGGACCCCCAGGTCGCAGCCCTCGAGCGCACCCCCTAATAGATGGTAACTGGCAGAATGTGAGGACAGAATGGGATCACTAGGAGTTCTGTAACCTTAATAATAGGCAAGATAGGAGAGGAACAGGAATACAGAGAAAATGAAATGTAGAAAACACAATATACTATCAGCAAGGAGCCTGAATATAGCTGGAAGCTCAGGCACAGAGTGCCTGAGCAAACTAAAATTTAAATCTCCCACTGTGCATTAGCGCAACAGGAGCACTCCCAACACTCACGCCAGAGTGAGCACAGATGCAGCTTGTGTGCCTAGGAGCTCTGTTATCAATGCGGCAAGGACGGTGGCTAGAGCTGCTCTTGACACAGGTCCAGTATGTAAAAGATGGAAAATCATCATGTCCCTGTTCAATAAAACCTCAGGAGGCGCAGGCCCATTACGAGGATTAAAACATTTATACAATCAAAACAGTTGAAGATATAGATTGTTTTGCTATCACTTAATTTCTTCAAGCAGGTGACTGATTAATTTTGCTCTCCATAAACCAGGAGAAAAGGTGCCTGTTTGCATGATCCAGTTGAAGCTACCCATTGTTTTCTCAGCCCTGCCTTGCTTATTCTCTAAGTTTCGCTAAGCTTTTTATTGCTAGTCCAAGAAAGAAATCTAGAAATGGCTACATTTTTACAAAAATAGCATTAGGTTTTAAAATGAGTTAATCCCAACAAATAACTAGTTTATTATAGTTGAACATAATTATCATTATAGCTCAGGATCTGTCCTTTTGCAGAGTATGGATATAGGTTCCTAATATGCCTGGGTCTTGTCATGTACTCACTGAGCTGAACTCCCACTGTTTGAAAGATGTTTAGTGCAACTTTGGAAATCTGTCCTGCTACTAAGCTTACTGCTCAACCTGGGATATTTCATCAGCACTGAAGACTATAAGGAGTATTCGTTAAAGTGTGAATTTAAAAGTCAAAGTGAATTTGCATCACTTTTGGTCGCTATGCTCCAACATTCACAAATTTGCTACTCCTTATTCATTAAACAGTGGATTACCTTGCGAAAGAAGTGAACAATAGTGCAGAAAAGTTAGTCAACCAATAGTAGGATGCAGAGTGATGCATAGTGATGCAAATTCCACCAGTGAAGTGCAGTAACATCATCCTCACAGTGTGCCACTAACTGTATTAAAGGAACAGTTAAGCTTGCAGAAGCAACTGCTTTATATAGATACATTTTCCAAAGTTACATGTAAACATATTAGCACTATAAATAATGAAATGCAAAATTACTGGCAGCAACTCTGTGGAAGTGAAGTGGTCCTCTGGCAATTGTTTAGCCAATTAGAGGATGTTACCATGGAACATGAAGGATGAGTACCTACTTCTCTCTCATCCTAAGCTTTATATTACTGCAGCTCTGAGAAAGATTGGCCCTTTTGGATGCCATCAAGTTGCCAATTAGCAGCTTTATATTAGTCAATGGTACTGATTTTGTGGCTGATTTTAGGTTGCAGTCTTTAATGTCACTTTTGATTGTATGGTCCCTATACGTCACACTGGAGTCATGCCACCAATCCCTAACTTCAACATTCAAACTGGCAAATTCTCTTTGCCAAATTTGCCACTTTGGGGCAGATTGCCACTTGATAATTAGGTTAAAGTAATCTACATGGGCATGCAAAGTCCACAAGCGTCATAAGCCTGCAAACTGAACACAAGTTCACCACATCAATGGCTTGGGAAAGTGATGAATAAACACAAATTTGGCCCTTTATGTAACTGTTTGCAGTTTGATGAATAACTCTTTAAATTATCTCTATATCCAATAGAGTAGTCCTCAAACCAGTGGCTTATTTCACTAAAGTGGTGTCTATAATACATATAATGCATAAATTGGTCTACCAATAAACTCATTAAAGTCTAGTGGCAGTCTCATTAAAATAGACCTTTCAATAGTAGTGGGCTTTAAATGAATGCTTTTAACAAAGTACATTATTTATAATTACATTTTTCTGATACTCAATATTTTTTTTTTATTTTAGCATGTTGTATGTTCTGACAATCAACTTTTAAAAAAGAAACAGTTTTGTTATTTAAAGCAGTACCATTCATAAAAATAATAATAATAATAATAATTCTTTGCAACACAAAGAAAGTGTCACTTAACTTCCTCCTCTACGATCAGCCAATATATTGCAATTTATAGGGTGTACCATGTTCAAAGCAAGAAAACTCTAAGTGGCATTTATATTAAAGTGCGCACTGACCCAGAGATGTGTGAATTCATGACAATTTGCTACTTTTCCAACTTTGCTTATAAAGATTGTTATTTTCTGTGATTTACAGTTTATATCTGTTTTCCAGCTTTACCACTTTTCTAAAAATAACACTGGCTTATTTATTGGTAAGTTCTCTTATAATAACTGTACAGTAAATCCATGAAAAGGTAACTAGACAGTGTTCTTAATGATACAAACCGAAATGTGTTTTAGAAGAAGAATGGGAATTTTGTCTTTAATAAACATTTTGGAGTACACAGAAATTACAATGGATGAAACCAAAGCTGGATTAAGAGCACACAGTGCCCTAGGCAAAATCAACATCATACTGCAGCAGTGGTCTCATGTATTACCCAATGCAGTGTCACAGTCATCTCTATTTAATGCCCCCAGTATAATGCAGCAGTGGCCCCATGTAAAGTCTCCAATACAGAAGTGATAGTGCTTCTGTTATGCAGTCTCTCCCAGTGCCCTCCTCGGCTCACAGGAATTGACAACTGCTGGCGTACTGGCACCCCCCCACCTGCAACCCACAGCAGCTGAAAACAAGGAACATTCACTCCATAAGACGCATGGGCATTTACCGGCAACTTTTGGGGGAAAAAAGTGTGTCTTATGGAGTAAAAAATATGGTAATTCTCATACTCTTTACTGAGGCATGGCACCAAAAACCCAGAGGAGCTAAGTACTAGTAAAGGGATTTTTTTTCCACAAAAATATTGGGCCCTTAGTGTGCATTCATTAACTGACCAGTTGCATATGACATTCATGCAATTGAATGCGAATCAGCAAAGTCCAGAACCAGCAAAGAGTACAGGGCTCTGAGCCCATTGTGCCTCTAGCTGGAAATGACACAGTGCTATCCAGATGTGTACTCTTTACCTATCCATGGAATATCCTTTTTGTTGCCTGCTGTGTTTGTTTGAAAGCATGAGTCAATGTATGGTTACATGTTTTTGGTTCTCCTGCTGCACAGTACTCCTTGACATAACAGCAGCCATTTCAGTTTCAAGTCTACATGAATCCCAGGGCAACAGTGTTTAGAGTCAACTTCCCTGCTCTCAGCCAATTCCAGCAGTAAGCCAGTAACGGATGCAAAGGCACCAGCAGCTAACAGCCTAGAGATCCAGGTGGCCACCTGTACCAACTACTCCTAGAAATGAGGCTGCGTGGCATAGTGGAATATAATAAGAAACTATGAAAAAATAAATAGCTTAGTATCTGACCTCCATGAACTCTATGCTGGAGCCAGCGTGTTGTCTGAAGCACAGCAAGAAGTTCTCTTCAGTGGGAAGAATCTGAGCCAGCTGGAAGAAATAAACACAGGCAAAATTCAGATAATCGTATGTTTTAATGTATAACCCCCCTCAGACACATATATTAACATACAGGCCTCACCTCTGCCATTTCAATTCGGCCATCTGCATTCTTGTCATATTTTTGCATAAATTCTTTTAATTTTTCTCCAAAGTTAACACTGGATCCTTCCTAATCACAGGAGAAAGAGATGCGTCATCAAGTGAAAGTGCAGCTTGACTGGGCTAAGTGAAGCATTTAATTCTATATAAACCACAGCAGAGTTTAATAGTAAAGACTACTTTACCACTAGACCTGTAAAAATACCCAATGTGGTTAAACCCAGATGTCCATTCGCACAATAAGATGTGTTTTGATGCATTTTTTTAAAGACAAATTTTATTTAAATTAAAGTTTGATGAACTTGTTCTCCCAAATAAAATGAGAAAATCCATGACACTGTTCCTTTTTTCCCCTTTATATTGTTATATACTGTAATGCACTGACTTGTTAATACTTTTAAACTAAGAGCCCTACTTGTGTGTAACCACTAGAGGGAAACAATATTGCACAGTTCTATAACAAGAATAAAGTTTCTAGTTTAATATATTATATTTTCTGAACTAGTTTAGGGATATCCGACTTCAATCCCCTTGAACTACAGTCCCCAGCATTGTCAGAGTTTTTGAAAGTTTCTATCTCTGCTCTTGACTTAAATTCCCATATCAATGATGATGTGAAGGATGAAAAAAAAGTACTAGGATAGCATAAAAGAGAGCTCTACTGAGCTCCCACCCATAACCATGCCATGGTCAATGTAAGACATTTCATAATGGAACACAACCTAAAAATACGGGACACAGTAAATAGTTTGTAAACAATTTCCTCTAGATGGAGCTTATCAACTGGTAATAAGCAAACCAGCCTTCCTTCTAGGAATGGAGAAACTTCATCATCAAAGGGACTCTATACATTCGTAGAAACAAATGGAATCCCTGCTGATATAGGTTTTCCATGATTTTCCACAATTTTTTTCTAATAATGTCACAGATACATCCTGAAGATGGGAAGAGTCACTAGGTACAATGTTATACATCTGTTGTATTTGACAGATGCACTCCTGACTGGGATATTATCAGAAAGTAGATTTTGCAGTTATTCATTCCAGAAGACACTTTCACTTCCATTGCATTGTGAGGGAAGAGCTCTCTTAAAAGGCATAATGAAGCACTGCTTAACAGCCCTGGGGGTGTGTGTGTGTGTGGGGGGGGGGGGGGGGGGGGGGGGGGAGTCTGTTCAGTTTCTGAATGCATAATAATAACATAATAATAAAAAGGTTTGCTCACAAGCAAGACTGAAAAAAAAATTAGAATGTTCTAAAAACATGAACTGTCTTGATTTCTTATTCAGAATCCAGCCTATAACATCAGATTAGGACATACTGTACAGTACACCCATCCAAACAATACAGCATTAGCTAGCTTTCAAATAAATGTTCACCTTTTGCTTTAATTTCTTACTGCTTTCCATACACACATTCATGAAAAAAATAATATTTTGTTGAAATTATAATCAGCCAGAAGTTTGTACTTTCTGTTTACAAGGATTATCTATCAGCGGCATAATAAAGTGTACCAATGTCATACAGAGCCTTGAAGAAATAAAGTTTTCTTTTCAACAAGTTCCATTCCCCAAGTTTATAACTGTGAAAATATTATCGTGCTTTTCAACAACATATTGCACCGATATCACATTAGCATTTTCTGACACCCAGAACAACAATCACTTTTCAAAAACATATTTATTTACTATTTATATGACTGGAAAAAAAAAAGCTCAGAATGTGCCACAAGCATTGGAAAGTCACAAACCATATAGTACAAAGGGCACAAAGTCCTGTGATGGATTCTCATCGCTGGCAACTTATTGACACCATAAGAGAAAGAACTGGCAGGACAATGACAAGGGAAAGCATGTGGGGAACATTACTGTGAAGTAAAGAACTGTCTGAGGGAAATCTGGCCATGATTAGGATTACAATTACAGGAGAGAGTTTAGGAGGAGAAGGCATACAGGAATTAGAGTGGGTAATAAGGCATAAAATGGGGTGTGAGAGTAGGAGGCTACATATTAGAAAATATGATGATAAAGCTTTAAAAGGGTATACTAAGTAAGATATCAGAAATTAAAATAGTTTCAAAGTGTGTTTATTAAAGTCTTTAAAATGAACATTTCAACAAAACCATTGAGGATAGTCCAGTCCTTGTGTCTACATGGTGAAATACAGTCCATCTTGCTGCCCATATGTGTGACATGTTGCTGAGAGTATGAGTGATAATGAAATTTTCCAGGGAAGCTCCCCCTACCATTTTGTACAACAGAAAATTTAGCTCCCCTTCCCCTCTCTGGCTGCTGCCATCTTTGTTAAGGCTACATTTCCTTTATTTTATGAGCTATTCCATAACCCTACCCAAACATCTTAACTGAGATTAGGATAACTGGACCATTATTTACCACACCAGCGCCTCTCCGTGCTGCCTCCAGTTCTTGGAAAAAGTTTTCCAGTTCCTTGCCCTCGATATATCCATTTCCTGTTGTAAGAAATGAAAAAGTAAATATGCCTGAAAAACAACCTACTTCGATGCATTCAGGAATGTAGAGGCATTTTTTAACTCATGAACACCAGGGTTAGGAGATCTGGACCAAGACCTAAGCATGTTGCCTGCTAAATATATACATAATATAGCCACATCAAATACTGTATGGCCACAAATTGTGTCTGGAAATGTGTCAGGGCACTGAGGGGGTCAATCATTAAAGTGTGAACTGTTGCATAAATGCCGGTATTCACGTCCTTTTGCGACTTCTCCAACCCCACATATTCGACAAACTCTGCAATGTGACAAATTCGTGACCAATTCTGATGCTTTTGACAGTCACGGACTTATGGAGCTCTTCGCATCAATTTGCGTGCGTGTGCACAGGTAATTCAGCTATTCAGCATGCGACGGAGTCTGTTGAAGGATCAGATTCTGCACTGCTCTGAATAACCTGTTTGCTTTCGCCAGATCAGAGTGGCGAATTAAGGGGTTGATGGCAGGGCTCCAGTGTTGTGTAAGGCTGCTGATCCTTCAAAAGTGACAATGGCGACTGCGACTAAATTAGTCGACTACTAGGCACAAGGTGACAAATAAAAATAAGTATTTTTCACTTATATACAGTTAGTGGGATATGATGAGACTGACGTCATTGCCCTTCACTTGAGGAATTCACCTCACTCCACATGACTTCTCAGCCTACTATTGTGTGACTGACTACACCACACTATGCATGCGATTGCGTCTGACTCGGTCTGCTGCTCCATGAATAAGAAGAAGTGAATTCGTGTCTTCCTGATTGTAGTGACAGGAACAGATGCAAAAATCACAATGCTAGGCAAATTCACACTTTAATGAGTGACCCCCTGAGTGTGTGACAAATCCCTAGATTTGTGTATTATCACAGGTGCGTGTTTCTTCATGACTGTGTAAAATGGTACATGGTGCATGTATTTCTTGGCTGTGTATATCGCCGCATTGTTCACTAAACAGTGCACTGTTACAGTGTTAAAGCAAATTGATGAAAATTGTTACATAATTTCTGAGTATAGTTGGGTACATAGTAGAAGTGGTATATTGTAGCAAATTCATTATGAGTAGGTGTATTCTACAGAAGTGATGTAATGCTTACTTGAAACTGTTTAAAGGAGACAATGCTTCTATAACTATCACTTTCTACATTAATTTTTACATACTGGAAATATGCATATATTAATATAATAAAGGGCTATGTCACCATTTTGATGCATTTTGGTTGGTAATATTGTTGCTGATGATTAGTTGCATAAATGACAATAATAATTCCTAACTTAGGTTGGCACTTGGGGGTTATTTATTAAAGGGTGAATTAACGTAGTGACTTTGCATCTGTTCATGTAACTATGATCAAGAAAACACAAATTCACTTCTCCTTATTCATGAAGCAGCTGATAGACTTGTCAAATAAGTTAACAGCGTTGGACACTGTCAAATGTGTAGTGCAGCGTAGTCAGTCAATAGTAGTCAGACAATAGTGGGATGCGGAGTCATGCAAAGTGAGGTGAATTCTCCCAGTGAAGGACATTGATGTCATCCTCACAATGTCCCATTCATTGTATTAAGTGAATAATGCTTTCCATTTTATGTCATCCTATCCCTAATTCACATTGCTACTTGGTTGCAGGATTTATTGTCACTTTTGAATAAACAGTCGCCTTATGCAATACTGGAGCCCTGCCATCAACCCTCTCACCACCCATTCACCACTCTGATGTGGCAAAGTCAAATACGTTTGTAGTTGAATTCATAAAATTACACCTCGTGGAATTCACTCCTTCAACAGACTCTGTCACTTGCTGGTTAGCAGAATTACCTGTGTATACACACAAAGTGATGCACAGAGCTATAAAAATTCATCACATTGCAGAGTTTGTTAAATAAGTGGAGTTGTAGAAGTCACAAAAGGACACAAATTTGGGCCAATGTTTAGGCGATTGTGCACCCTTTAATAAATAAACCCCCTTGGTCAGCTAAGACAAGGGGTTATTCATCAAGCAAATTGGACAGTCCAAATAAATTCACATTGGGTCATTACAATCCTTATTCACTGAGCACTGGTTTCCCATAGCAAAGAAGCGAATGGCATTGGATATGATTTCTTGCATAGTCAGTTCAGCAGTAGTAGTTTGTGACAAATTCCACCAATGAATTGCAGTAATATCATCCTCACAATGTCAGACTAACAATATCAAGTAAATAATACATCTCTTTCTATGTTACCATATCTCTTGTTCATGTTGTCACTTGGTCGCAGCCTTTACTGTAACGCCACATCAGAGCACTGTAATCAACCTCCTACTTTGCCAAATCAAACTGGCGACTTTAACAGCAGCCTTATACAATAATCTTATATTCTTTGCAGTTCATAAGGACTCATAATATACTAATGGGATTATCATAAAGGAGCTCATTAGTTAGCAGTTCAACAAACATCTAAGGTCATAGGAATGCTAGCCTTTTGTAGCCTATTGTTAATAAAATACTAATCTATCCTTACTAATCTATATGAGGTTTCTAGTAAAACACATATTCCATTACAAATACTCCATAACTGGTCAAATTTTGAATAAATTGACATGGCTGTGTTATTGGAATCTTAGCACTTTGATAAGGGACCCAAATTCACTTCACATAGGCAGTGCTCATGCATAGGTGAACTATACTGAGCTATAAAACATACCTGATCAATCTAGCAGCAGTACATTTCGTACATATATTTTAACTACATACAGCAAACATGTTGCTGGAAAATAGTCACATAAGTTACAGCAATTTTACATTACATCCATTTCGACAGCAGGCAAGTCTTACTTAATATTGGCATTTGGGTGCCACATTTGTTTAAGCATTTTGAGCAAAATGTCACTAGAATAGTAACAGTTGCCCAATTCATTTGAAAAGTCAGATCCAAGTTTTGGAGTGAATAGATGGAAAGTCATATACCTGTATAATACAACTTACATACACAGTCAGTATAATATACGGTAGCTGTCTGGCAATGTGCAGGAAGAACTAGCTGGATTTGAACTCAGGACCTCCTACCTTGTTGGTAGCTGGAGTTTAGCAATATGATCAGTCACTTATTGCATTTTCTTACAATTTACTTCATTCATTTTAATTTTAATTTGTAGAATTCACAAACATAGTATGGGAGGATGATTGTAACTACATAGTTATGTGCTGTATAAAAGTATCAAGTCAAGTATTGCTTGTTTGCATGTTGGTAAAATATTATACACATTGTAAAATATAAAATAGAGCTGATTCCCCAACGGCTGGAAACAGGTCATTAACTGCTAAATGATAGTGCAGATTTCAGAAAGTCTTTGAGTGAAACAAACCTAAAACAGTGATGGGAAGAGAGCATAAGAAAATAAATGATGAAATAGATACACTGGGTGGCACATCTGTACTGTGAGTGTATTTTCAATGCAAGGACCTATAAAGCTAAGAGGCATACCCCCTCCCTCCCCCTGCCTAGTGACTGTGCGCTATCTCAGGTGAGCTATGTTCTGTCCTCCAAGGGATATGCCAGCTTTTTACCAAATGAAGTAAACAAAGTGGCAAACAGAAGTGGCAGGGATTAGTATACAGCTATCCAGCAGATGCTAGAAATGGTAGACAATTAAATTCACAAGTAATATAAAAAAATTGGTTTTATTTCAATGAAATATCTACCATTGTCTTTGTATGTGTTAATATCTGTGATAATAATAACTCAAACTTCCACACCTAACAACAAATATATATATTTTCTGCATTCCAGTGTTACTCTGTCCTCTAGTATCCATATTAATTAGAAACAAAATATATGAGACAGTAACATAGTGTATAAAGACACAAGTTCGTTCATTCTAGCCTATTATCCTGCAATGTTAATTGAAGAAAGAGAATAAAAAATCCTGTGAGGTACAAATCAGTCAGTTATACTCATCTTAGGTGAAAATATGTCAAACATAATAAATCCCTGAATCAGGAACCCATCCCCAGTAATCTAGCACCCATCATTTTTAATATTACCACAATCAAGAAAGACATTCAGACCCCTTTTAAACCCTTTTAGACAATTTACCATGCCATCCTCCCCAGGTAGAGAATTCCGTAGCCTCAATGATCTTACAGTTAAAAAAACCCTTTTATGTTGATGCAGAAACCATGGTGCCCAAAACTCACACAATATTCCATGTGTGGGGTCTGATGAGTGATTTTTAAAGTGGTATTATTATGTTCTCGTCATGTGTATCTATGTAACTTTTGAATCACCACATGACCCTAATGGCCTTGCCAGCTGCTGCTTTACACTGGTTGCTACAGTTAAGTGTATTGTCAACTAAGATTCATAAAACCCTTTTAATGTCAGTTCTACCCAATGTTTTATCATTTAGTGAATAATCTAGACATGTAGTTCCTTTCCCATATGTGTAACTTTACATTTATCAGTTTTAAACTTAATTTGCTTCTTCTCTGCTCAGGCCTCCAACTTATCCAGATCCATTAGAGGCTTGGGCAGATTAGTGAAAAATGATACTAACATTAATAAATACATGCCGAGATGCTGGGATCTTCCTGTTCTGACACCCCCTTTGAACCTCTGTACTTGAAAGGTGTATCCTGACCAATATTATCCATGATTTTTTGTTTGCGTGCACATAGGAAGGATTCTATAGCTACAAACAAATTCTACAGTTACAAAATGTGCTACATTAATTAAGTAAAACTAGTTTTACAGTTGTCTCTTTGCCTTTATAGACAGATGGAATTGCAGTTGTTCCAGTTTTTGCTCTACTGCACTTCCATGTACAGAAACACTTTTCAGTTGGTTGGATCTTGTCTAGTTGTATCAGTAGTAACAGCTGTTCCAGCATGCCAGTTTAGGTGTAATTGAGCATAAACCTCCCCTTCCAGCAGAATTTTCTGTCACTGTGACCCTTTTAATATATTTAAATGTCTATGCACAATTATAAAATGTAATAAACTGAGAACCATCAATCAAGGAAAGGAATACTGATAGCCTATGGGTAACCTCACCAGTCCAGAGTCCTAAATGTCAAGAATAGGCAAAGTGATTTTTTTCCATTACTATTTGATTGTGTTGCCCAAGACAGTCTCTTGTATAGACTACAACTCTCACTTTAATGTTTGTGTGTTATTTTCCCTATCCAGTTGCTTACTAAGGAGTCACACACTGTCTCCCCACATATTCCAATACACTCACCCAGATCTACTAAAGGAACCAGCTGGACATCTTGCACCCCGTCATTTCAGAATCAACTAACACTAGCAATTTTTTGAACACAGTAATTTCTACCATGTTTGGTTTCCCATAAAGGTATAAAACTATCTCTTTCTTTATAATATATAAGCTTCTAGAGCAAAATTTATTAAACTCAGAAAGACCTCTCTCAGTCTTTCTGAGTTTTTATTGAGCGAGAACTCACATAGTTCTCACAAGATTTTTTTCGAGATTGAGTTTTTCTATCTTGATTTTTCTAATTTTTCAATGGAAATGTAACCATACAGTGCTGGCCAAAAGTATTGGCACCTCTGCAATTCTGTCAGATAAAACTCAATTTCTTCCTTCCAGAAAATGATTGCAATCACAAATGCTTTGGTAATAAATATCTTCTTTTATTTTGCCTGCAATGAAAAAACACAAAAGAGAATGAAAAAAAAGTCAAATCATTGATCATTTTACACAAAACTCCAAAAATGGGCCGGACAAAAGTATTGGCACCCTCAGCCTAATACTTGGTAGCACAACCTTTAGACAAAATAACTGCGAACAACCGCTTCCGGTAACCATCAATGAGTTTATTACAATGCTCTGCTGGAATTTTAGACCATTCTTCTTTGGCAAATTGCTCCAGGTCCCTGAGATTTGAAGGGTGCCTTCTCCAAACTGCCATTAAGAGATCTCTCCACAGGTGTTCTATGAGATTTAGGTCTGGACTCATTGCTGGCCACTTTAGAAGTCTCCAGTGCTTTCTCTCACACCATTTT
>WMED01011552.1:0-15207 GCA_019650415.1 Pipa parva
CACCAACGACCATGCCACGTTCAAAGGCACTCAATTCACCTTTCTTCCCCATACTGATGCACGGTTTGATCTACAGGAGATTGTCTTCACCATGTCTACATGCCTAAATGCACTGAGTTGCCGCCATGTGATTGGCTGATTAGAAATTAAGTGTTAACGAGCAGTTGGACAGGTGTACCTAATAAAGTGGCCGGTGAGTGCATGTTTTCATTTATTTAATAATACATTTATCACGGTATTAGGGCGCTGTACTTTCCAGGGCATATACACATTTGTCCATTCCACTCAGTTTTTCAAACAATACATGCAGACTGACTTCAAACCTGTTTTGTTCACCGATGAGTGCCGTGCAAAGCTCGATGGTCCAGATGGACAGATTAATGGAGTGGAGGATGCAAACATGGCTACGGCACCAACAAGGAGGAGGTGGAGTAATGTTTTGGGCTGGAATCATGGGGAGAGAGATTGTCGGCCCCTTTAGGATCCCTGAAGGGGTAAAGATAAACTCCATAATGTATGTGGAGTTTCTCAAACAGCACTTCCTGCCATGGTTCAAAAAGAAGAACCGTGCATTCCGCAGCAAGATCATTTTCATGCATGATAATGCACCGTCTCATGCTGCAAATAACACATCTGTATCTCTGGCTGCTATGGGCATAAAAGGGGACAAACTTATGGTGTGGCCTCCATGCTCCCCTGACCTCAATCCCATTGAGAACCTCTGGAGCATCATCAAAAGGAGTGTTTATGATGACGGGAGGCAGTTCACATCTAAGCAACAGCTCTGGGAGGGTATTGGGTATTCTNGTGTGGCCTCCATGCTCCCCTGACCTCAACCCCATTGAGAACCTCTGGAGCATCATCAAATGGAGTGTCTATGATGACGGGAGGCAGTTCACATCTAAGCAACAGCTCTGGGAGGGTATTGGGTATTCTGTCCTCATGTAAAACAATTGAAGCAGAAACCAACCTTAAAACTGACAAATTCAATGGACGAGAGAGTTCAGAAGCTCCTTTCGAACAAGGGGTTCTATGTGCAATTGCAACATCACCTAGAATAAAGTTTTGACTTGAAAACTATTTGATTTCAGTTTGTAATAACCTGCTAATGCTTAAAACTTGACAAATGACCATTTTTTTTGTTCTTAATAAAAATGAAAAGGTTGAAAACTCTGCTGTGCATAATCATTTAGAACATGCATTTTGGGTGTTTTTTTTTTTTTTTTAAATATACTATCATAGGCAGTTTGTTCAAAAACCTTTCAATTATACTTGAATAGTTGATGACTGGAAAATTACAATGACTGCAATTCATATAGGTAATTTTGGAAAATATGAGAAAATATTATTTGCATAATAATTTGGAACACATTGTACTAACGTGATGTTTTCCTCATAAAGACAGGGGTTTGCTTTATGGAAGTGGAGTCTGCATGGGAAGATGCATTGTATTTGTTATTCTATAGAGTTCTGAGCAGTATATGCATGAGAGAGAATAAAGCACCTTGGCTGCCAGAAGACTTAATCATTGCATGTCCAATGGAAGGAAAGTCTTTACTGGGATCTACTGCTGAAGGTTAACTTGAGGAGGAAAGGAGCTAAGAAACGACGGTTATTGAGTGCAATATACATAATCCATCTGTTAAAATCCATTGTTAATACCAATTTACTGTATGTGTTCTGTGGTTACATTGTTGCATAGCGGCTCATCTATATTGTTATAAAAATTGGCTTTTAATCTGAAGTCACATTGACATCACAATGAACACTCTCTCTAATGGGCGAAATTTATTAAAGTCAGAGAGACTGTTCTTGGTCTTTCTGAGTTAATTGAGCGAGATCTCGTGTTGTTCCAGCAAGATTACCATGCAAGTTTTTCATTTTTTTCGATCTCAAGTTTTTTTTATTTTGATTTTTTGAATTTTTCCATGGAAAGGTAGCCATATTTTATATTAGTAGTATGGCTACCTTTATATCAGAAAGGTCAATTGAAATACTTGCGGGGTAATCTCGTGGAAACACTGCAAGATCTCGCGCAATAAACTCAGAAAGACCAAGGGGGGGGGGGGGGGGGGGGGGGGTAATTCAGCAAGATGCGAACTCACCTTGCGATGCTTCGCCTCAGCTCACACATACTGTTATGCACTCGCTAATGTCCTGCACGCGGACATCAACGAACGCTTAAAAGGGATTCCAGTCTCGGTGAGAGCACTCGAGTCTTGGGCGAAATTTAATAAACTCAGAAAAGCCATTTGCGCTTTTCCGAGTTTAATAACTCGGGAGAACGCTTTGAAGTTTCTCCCGGTAAGTATTGCAAGATTTGATTCGTGCGATACTTGCTGTGACAAACTTTTTAAATTAAATATATCCATGGAAAGGTAGCTATACTGTATGGCTACCTTTCCATGGATATATTTAGTTTAAAAAAAGTTTCTCACGGTAAGTATTACACGATGCAAGTCTCGCAATACTTACCGGGAGAAACTTCAAAGTCTTCTCCCAATTAAACTAGAAAATGACAAAAAGGCTTTATCTAGGGAACTCCTAGACCACAGTCTTCAGGTGAGCCCACACTGGTGGTAGCTGGATGGCAGAATGTAGTCAGGAAGAAGCATGAGATTCATTAATATAATTTAGATTGTTGTGATCTATAGAATACTTGAGTAGAATGTATCAGGTCACTCCCCTATTCTCTTGTAGCAGGAACACTGAATCTAAATCCTTTATATCTCTATGAGTCCAGTGTACAAGATTCAGTTATCAGCACCCACTCCAATTACTGGAATGTCAATTGGATAAAGGCCAATGGTCTAGTAGCATGGCATACATACAAAGTGGTCTAGTGTGAACCTAGCCTAAGCTGTGTTTGTCTGACTCTTGCTCTCTATAATAACTGGGCACACACTGACCTGTCTTTAATTCTATATCACCTGATATCTTTTTAACCAAAAATGAATAACAGGTAATGTAATATAGAGTTAAAAGTCAAATTTGGGAATAATTTTTGAAAGTTAAAATGATGAAAAAAGAGGGAAAAAATTCATTTTGCCCTGCTTTTTTCACTTTTTGACCATTTTGTCAAGTTATAAACATTTATTGCTATCTTTTACTGATATTGCCTATTTTGAGTGATATTATTCAAACATCTATTATTCGATTTCACTCAAGCGGTATTTATAAAAAATTTTCTTGCTCATCTAAGCTAAAACTTATCGCTGAAAGTGATTCGCCTCACTAGACTTGGCGAAAACCATACATCCCTATGCTAAACTGCAGCGCTAACAGCAAAAAATATGTCAAAAGCTGCAAACTGTTACAAAACTAACCCAACTTCAAACAAAAATGCAACAAAATATCACAACTAAACACTAACTACAACAATGAATACAAAATAATCTAAAATAAACCACAAACTACCCTAAGCAGCACTAAAATTTATCCTAAAACAAAAACTGGCAAACAATCAGTTAAATTAGAGGAAAAGTCTGGCCAAAAAAAAAAAAAAAACAGATGATAATTACTAACTTTTATTAAATGCAAATTTAATTATTTATTTAATTATCAATTTAATGATAAACACAGCATTCTGTGTTGTAGACTCCATCTTCATTCTCTGCCGGCAACTCTACGGTGTCCTGAGACTCCCGTTCCCTTCTTAAATGTGCGGCCCTCTCCAGCCACGCTGATAATGAAGGCCCGCACCGGCATTTCCTATGTCACATGGAAGAGCGTGCACATAATCAACATGTCCTCCCTTGATGACGTGCACGCTCTCCCATGTAACATAGGAAATGCCGGTGTGGGGCTTCATTATCAGCGTGGCTGGAGAGAACTGAGAATCTTAGTGGGGATCTGGAGACTTGGGACACCACAGAGCAGGGGTGTCGAACCTTTTTGGCACGGAGTGCCAAAAAGGTGACGTCACCCACGAGGGCATTCTCTGAAGTGCCGGTGCTGGTGAGTGATGTCATCACGCCAGTGCCGGGGGAGGAGCACACACGCGTCGGGGGAGGAAAACTCCCCTGCTCGTGTGTGCTTCTTCAGTGCAGGCCACGGATCCAGCCTGAAAACTTTCAGATCGGGTCCGCGGCCTGTACTGAAGGCAGGGTATGGCAACAGCTTGCGTGCAAACAGAGAGGGCTCTGCGTGCCCTCTCTGGCACATGTGCCATAGGTTCGCCATCCCTGCCATAGAGCAGACAGCACTTCTTTACAGGTAAGAATTTTTTTTAAATTGATAATAAAATGCATTTAATAAAAGTGTTTTTTTTTTATTTTTGCCATATTGTTCCTTTAAATATAACATAATTATTCCATAGTGCTACTGAAATAGGAGTTGCTGTAGAAATAATAACATATATTTAATTTAAAACTAAAGTTCCTAAATATTATGAGTCTCATCCCCCTCACCTATCTCTATGCTTGATGGTGATCGTAAGTGCTGGAAGTGGACCCCTAGGAGCTATTTCCCTTCCCCCTACCCCTGTGTTCCTTTGGGGTAGAGGGGCCCTAACTTAGCATGGCCCTACCAAAGACCCTCATCTCCTACCTAACCATGGCAATTAATCAGAAAGAGGATTGGAGTATAAAAGGCCCACCTGAGAACAACCTTTTATACCCCAAGTCTCTTTCTGATTGGCTAATTGCTTTAAGGCCATTAACCAGTCAGACACAGACAAAGGCTATATAAACCCTGCCTGATTCTGCAGTTCTCTCTCAAGTAGGATCCTCTACTATATAAATAGCAGAGAATATTACCAGCTACTCAGTAGCGGCGAAAATCCTGAAGAGTAAACATCTCCACAGCGGTTTCTTATTTTAGTGGCAAGTAGCGGTATATATATATATTTATATATGTATAAAGCAATTGCTTACCTTTATTTTATTATTATGTTTATTGGATTTTATGTTTTGTATTGTTTTTTATTGTATGTATTATATTGAAAGGAGTCCTAGGGACCTTCACTCTAGGGCAGCGGTTCTCAACCTACCTGGATCTGCCAGCATGCACTTGGTGACATCTCAGCATCACATGTCACATGGTGAAGTTCAATCACAACATTATTGCATCGCGCGTTACGTGATGACATTTGGCCGTGATGTTACCACGCAGGCACCACTATATAAAGGGACCTGTGCTCACTACCAGAGTTAGGTAGTGGAGTAGTCTGTTTGGTGACCCCTGTGAGAGACCCACAGTTTGACCACTGGTCTAGGGGATTTTAGTGCTGCAGTGATGGCAGCAGGTATTGCTGCAACACGAAGTATAGAATTTAACGCTTTAGTTGTTGCTGGTATAAGAATTATAGCAGCAGCAACTAATCATTAAATGCAATTTTGACTATTTTTTTGATTGATTTCGATTCTTTTCTAATCGAATTGGATTTCTCTTGCTTTTTAATAAATGTGCAGGTTTTTTTCGAGCAGAGGGAAAATAAATTCAATCAAAATGAATTGAATAGGCCAAAAGAAAGTTACCAATGCTTTCTAAATTTCCCCCAAAAGTGTATTTATTATTTATTGCTGTTTACAATAATGAACTCCCCATCTGATTTACATAAGTATTGACCCAGCTATCCTTTTACATCCTTGCTTGTTTTTGTTTTTTTATGCTGAATTGTAACAATAATGCCGTGTCTATTGCTAAAGAATAATTAGTGTAAAAATATACATTAAATTCCACATCAGCTGCTCCGTACCTTACAGTACAGCATAAAATTGTATCCAGGCTGGTGTGTTTTTTTCTCCCTTTAATATCTGCTTTCATGAACTCCCTCATCAATTTCAGTATCAGCCTCGAGCATCCTGCTTTTACTGCTGCTCACAATGATAAATGTTTATTTCTTCTTTGTAAATGCTAAACAAAAATACAGAAAGAAATAGAAGCAGTTCATTTAAATGTGAAAGAGGCCTGTCAAGCTTGAAAGCAAAAAAAACAAAAAAAACACAATATGCCAAGTGGCAAATTTGGGATGTTCCAGTTAATTCTACTGTGTAAGCCTGGCACATTAAACTTGTGTATTTAGGTTTTACACTGTTGTTCCTTCTCCAGTAACATAAGTGCCAGATGAGCGGCTGGTCAGTTGGTTCAAATCACTGTACAGTTTTTTTTTGCATAAAAAAATATATTTTAATCTATATTTCAAAACCTGGATATTTAGGTATGGTACTGTCAATCTTTGTGCTTTTATTTTATAGATATAATGGGAGTTATGGTAGGAAATGGGGTCAATATCAGGAAATGTTTGTACTTGCACATTCCACGTCAGCTTAGTTCAAATTAAATATGGTGGCAAAAGTTCAAACAATCCAAATGTTCTGCTTTCCCCATTTATTTTAAGGCTACATGTTCAAATAACAAAGCATCATGGTCATAAAATGTGTAGCTCTTAGCAACCTGGAAAGCCAATAGGAGAGGGAATGAGAACCACTGTTTGTTTAGAGGTGCCGCAGAATGATGTCTGTCTACCTGCCACCAGAAAACACTAAGGGACACATGTTTCAATGTGGGAATTGTCTATGAAAAAAAAATCTGTGCATTTTCAACTATTTTGCCTCTTCTCTAAGTTTACATATTCAACAATTTGGCAGACCATTATGTTCAGAAAGGTATCTATGTACCCGCTTCACTTTTATTTGTTGTAAATGCGTCAACAATTCGTACAACAATCATCCCAAAATGATGTATACCTAAATTAAACATGTGTCAGCATGAGCTAGGAATTACCTGCCATTGAAATGAATGATGTTGCATTGTTGTAATTAATATAACTATTCCCTGTTGACAATACCAGCTACCAAAATGTGACATAATGGTGACATTGCTATTTAATAAAACTGAAGCCTATTGCCAGTATGATGTCATAAATGTAAAAGAATATAGTTGTGGTAGCATTGTTTCCACAGATCTAACGGCCAGTCTTATGTATTTCAAATAGAGAACAGAACAATCCAGGTCCAGGATTCTGTCCCCAGAATATTACTTCTCTGTATTGAATTTAGAATTATGGTTGGACGCCTCCATATTGCTCCCAAATAAACAATGTATTTATATTTTTTTCTGCTATTATTGTATTGTCATGTATTATGTTTGATCACTGCGTATTTACAGTAGTAAATTGTGGCAATGAAATAACCTCAACTACTAACATACAGGCACAGGGTTGAAGCTTAATCCTATTACAGACTTTAAAATGAAAATAATTGATTGTCATATTAAAAACCATTACCCCTTTTAACCAAGGTGATTCAGTAGTAAAGCAGGATTAGACAAAAGACAATCACACTCTGTTCACGATAACGCAAATATTATTGAAAGACAGAATACTTTTTTTTTGCAATCTCTGATGAAATCCCCCTCAGGCTTCTTTCTGTCATCTCTTACTTTAATTGCTCAAATGAGGGAAAATTGCAGAGCAAAATGCTATTTTTGTGTTCATATACAATAAGAGGTTTAGCCTTGTTTACATATGGCATATTCTCTCACTGCTCTGTAATTAGAGATGTCAGGCTGGGCTTAATTTGCTTGCAATAGGCACCCCCATGAAAATCTGCACAATTCATCTGGACCCTATTTCTACTGAACTTACTGACATTAAATTTAAACCATGTGCATTAAGTGTAAACACTTTTTACTATTCACAGGTGCTACTTGTCTTTGCTGTTTGTTCTTATGTGTTTGTGAAAGAACTATTAGTTTTTTGTTTTTTTTTAAATATGTCCATGACATCACAACCCAAAATGTTTTCAGTATAATAGGGTAAATAGGGTTATATGAAAATAATAATCAATTTAGACATTTCTGTAGCATAAATTTAAATATTTTGCTATGTAAATATTGTATCACAAGATAATAAACTTGAAATAACATGAACGTACTAGCTAAATATATGACTAAAATAAAACATTTTTCCAATTTTTGGAATGATTTAGTATATTGAGTTCATAATATATACTTTCATGTTTTTATTACTGGGTGTTTTTAATGTGAAGCAAGATGAGGAAAATCTGCTATATTTGCTGTGACCTGCCTTATATATTTGTGAAGCATCACTATGCAATTTCAAAGTAACATGAGACAAAAATGTACTTAAATAAAAACTGTTTTTAATCTGACTGTATTTAGCAATAAAATGCAATAAAATGCAATAAAATGCACACACACGTTTATAAGGAAGCAAGATCCTTTACTGACGGAAGGGTTAAATACTTATTTCTAATGGACTTCTACAATCTATGAATAGAATCCTGTCCCTAAAGCAGAACTATCCCCATTGTGTTGTACAACAGCGGCGATGTGATCTGTATAAAAAGGTGGTGTGGGGGTGCATCTATAGCTCTACATCAATGCACCAACTTGAAAGATCAGCCTTGAAAATGTGTGGAATTCCTCTCCAAGAATGGGAAAGGGGGGGAAGCTTTCCTTTAAATCCTTGAAAGTATATGGACACTGGTGTGATGGGAGGGAAGGGGGATGGGCAACCAGAGTGTATACAGCTTTAAACCTTAACTGAATGCATTTGTTCTGGTTCATTGATTGTGAAAAAGACATTTTCCTCCATGTTTGTTATTGGCAGATAGGAATATGTTGAGCTGTCCAGCACTCAACATGCTGCAGCTTTGAATCTTGCTCCTGTAAATCTCAGCGCGTATACATCTAAAAAACCAAATACGTTCAACTTCAATGCAAAGAGCTTCGTGCCTTTTTTTGAAACTAGTCTCTAATTATGAAAACTGTATAATACACATAAAAGGTGCAAATTCGACTGTCGAATTCGCAAACAGCGGATTCCCATAGCAAATCCGTGACAATTTCCCCATTGTAAAGTCGCTACAATTTTTTTAATGTTAAGATTGCGACAATTTTCCCATAATAAATTCGCGACTGCGACAATATTCTCATTATAAAGACGCAACTGCGACAGAAGCAGTCTATTGTGACAGTCTTTATCTGGCGAATTCGCACCTATACGCAACAATTCGGACTTTAGTGAATAACCCCCTATCTGGGAAAACAATGTATTTTTTTCTGCACTGTTTACTTGTTAATAGATGTGACAATGCCAAGTTATTTTCCTGCCAACACGAATACTTCTAAAGATGAGGACATCTGCAATGAATTAGGCATGTATAAATGGACTATTTGCATGTTGGTTATTTACACTGGTTTCATTAACTAATCCCAACTAGATTAATATTTTTTCTCAATCACTGACTTGTGTGACAATTAAATCATAAGAGGTGCATGTTATGTTCTTATGTTTTTACCAAACAAAATATAAAAAAACTTTTCCTGCAGTGATAAAATCTATAATTCTGTCTGGGATGTTCAGCAGCTGAGCTGGTCGGGTGTTTTTCTATAGCTAGGGTCACACTGGTGTATAGGTGCGCAATGTTTTTTAAAAAAGCACACCGTGAAAAAATACCAGAAATATGCATCGTGAAAAAAACCTTTGAAAGTAATGATCGATACATTTACACTGTCTCATTTGCATCACATAGACAGGAACATACGTTGGAAAGCTTCATGTCGCTTTTTTTAAGCATATGGACGCGAACACTAACAATGTATGTATGCATGTAGCAATAGGAATTGAACACTAGCAGGGAAGAAAAGCAACCCATAAGTATTATTGCTTATATATATATATATATATATATACACACAGTATAAATATATATATATTAGAGCTAAAAGTGATTATCTACTAAGAGATAATTCAGCAAGGTTTGAACTCACCTTGCGATGCTTTGATTCACCTCGCAAAAATGGTTACGCGCTGGCTTCTCTCTTACACGTGCACATCAGTGCACACTTTAAAGGTATTCCAGTCTCGCAAGCCTACTCGAGTGGTCACAAGGAGACTGGAATACCTTTAAAGCGTGCGCTGATGTGCACGTGTAGGAGAGGAGCCAGCGCGTAACCATTTTTGCAAAGTGAATTGAAGCATCGCAAAGTGAGTTCGCACCTTGCTGAATTATCCCCTAAGGCTGGTATGTGGGTTTATCAAGTTTAAGGGGGTTATTCACTAAGGTGCAAATTTGACTGTCGAATTGTCAGAAAGCGTATTCCCATAGCAAATCCAAAATTGTGACAATTTCCCCATTGTAAAGTCACGACCGCAACAATTTTTAAAGTTTCGACTGCGACAGTTTTCCATAGTAGTCGCAACTGCTACAATATTCTCATTGTAAAGTTGCGACTGCAACAGTAGCAGGCTATTGCGACTGTCTTTAGTTGGTGAAGTCATACCTTTATGCAACAATTTGGACTTTAGTGAATAACCCCCATTTAAATCTTAATTTATAGAATTCTGATCCACAAGAAGGCAACATGTTTCCCGTAAAATGTCTGGGAGAGAATGGTGTAAATGATATAATTAAGACCAACACCATTATCCTCGTATATATTGCTGGAAAGGTAGCATGCTCTTCTTTGGCGACAGTTCTTTTGGAAGTGAATGATATGTCTTATATACTCTTATCTAGAGTATGGGGAGAATTTCTATTTCTACCATAAACAATTCTTATTATTTGATTGGCAGTTTACTTTGTTCCGATGATCATCTATCACTTTCTATGTGAAGAAACCAAGTGACCATTATTGATGACCAAAATGTAATTGGAGCAAGGCTGTCAAAATGTAAAATAGCATCATCAACTAATACAGAGTAATAGTTTGTTGTTATCCATGCAACCAGTGCCAAATTTACATCTTAGGAGCCTATAGGCACAGAATGTTTGGTGCCTTAGCCCACACACACACACACACACACACACACACACACACACACACACACACACACACTCTAACTGGTCATGCCCATTTGTTATCACTAAATAATGCAGTCAATGAAAGTGCTTTATCTGTATGACTTATGCTAACTGAAATATCAGGTTCAATATTTGAAAATTAAATATACTTCTTAGTGAGAATTCATTCTCTTGATTGCCCCTGCCTATGTCGCTCACTAGGGGAGAGGTGCCCTTGCACCTGAGATTATGGGCATGGTCTTCTTCTAGCTATATTTTGTTCCAATGGTAAAGCAAAATCCATTTGAAAAATGGTCATATAGTAGTAGTAGAAAATACAATGTGTAAAAAGACAGTTAAGGACTGGTGTCTAATACCGTAAATTAGCTGCAACAAACACTTTTTAAAAAGGAAGATGCAAAGTCAATGCACAGAGAATAAAGCAGATGGACTGGTAGTATATGGCAGATGCCAAGATTCATCTGGGCAGAATCTGCCTTTGCCAGGTTCCTCTGAATCATACAGTCTGACTAACATGTTTAAAAGGCCTCTAGGCATGAGTCTATAAGAAAATATGACATTAGGGCTGTATTTTTCTTTTTTTTTCTAAATTAAATCTTTATTGACATATAGAAGATAAAATACAATAAACATGTTGCAATACAGTTGTTATAAAACGTCCATAACATCATCACTGTAACTTTTGCATATGTAATAATAAACTTCAATCAACAACAAAAAAAAAGAAACTAAAAAACTCTGACTTTGTGTTTCAATGAACACTTTTTGGGGTATAAAGGGAATCGGGTGAGGGGGGCACACAGTGTAAGGTTATATTCTGGGTGGAGGGGGAAGGTGGGAAGGGGGTAAGGGGAACACAGCTAGTTTCTTAATATCCTTTATAGGAGCGGTTCTCAACCTGTGGGTCGCGGGGGTCCACGGGGGTCGAGAACTGCTCTGACACCCAGAAGTGCCCGCAGGAACGCTTCTTATAAGGGTTCCTACAGGGTGACGTCAGCCGCAAATGTCACCATGTGACGCGCAATGTGATGACGTTTCGGCCGAATGTCACCACGTGACGCGCGTACGTGATGACGTTCAGCCGAAACGTCATCACGCGCGGCGTGATGACATCAGCGCCGGGGGTCGCCGACATAAAAAGGTTGAGAACCACTGCTTTATAGCCTTTTTGGGATGAATTTCCATTTTTCTTAGAAGAATCATGTAGTTCCTATACAGTGCATATGGAAGACAGAGCGAGTCTCCAGGGGGTTCCCCATATAATTAAGATTTATATTATTATAATGTATTGAAACTGGGTGAGGTTTGAAACTTCATCCAAGGTGACCAAATCAATATAAAGCGTTGATGGCTTTCTGGATCTTGTGCTAAAAGCTCCTCATAGCGGTATATTTTGTTTTATCTCTCCAATCTTTAATAGTGGGAGGGTTCTGGTTTTTCCAATTTTGTGCAATTAATAACTTTGTTACACTATTGGCTATTGCTTGTAGAGAGTTCTTATATAGCTTAAAGCTAATTGTTGGCTTTTGTAGAATAATTGCTTGGGGGGAAGTGTCTAAATCTACTTCCAGTTGATGTTCCATAATGCTTTTAATTTGTTGCCATATAGGCTGAATCACTGGGCATGTGCAGAATATGTGAACGATGTCTGCCCTTGGGAGGTTGCATCTCCAACATATGTCCGGGTGGTTTGAAAAAATTTTACTTAATTTGGATGGCGTTAAAGACCAATTCGTGTAGGTCTTGTAGTTAGTTTCTTTTAGTTTGCTACAGTTGACGCTATAGTGTACAGAGCGTGTGATTTATATAGATTGTTTCTCAGTAAAGACTGTATTGAGCACTGATTCCCACTTGAGAATATGGGGTGGCTTCTTTTCTTCTTAGGGAATGTTGAGGCATTTGTGGACAAACGTCAAGAAACCTTTCGTTAGGAAGGGATTTGTTATGAATTTTTCAAAAATTGTTGTCCCTTTAGAGATAATGTCTTTCCATGGTTGTTTCTGTAGGAAATGTTGTAATTGCTGATAGTTATAGTGTTCCATGGTTTTGGGTTGTTCTGAGTTGATGAGAGCTGTTAGAGGTTTGAGTTTACCGTTCTCTATTAAATTGTATAAAAAGGGTTTGTTTCGTGTTGTCCACGAGCTCATGAAGTTGCAATCCAAACCTGGAAAAAAGTCTTTGTTATAGAGGATTGGGGTATGCATGCTCGGGTATTCAGTCATAGGAGCGTTTTGCTGAGATAAGTTAGTCATATTCCAAATTTGTATGGTAAAGTTGGTAAGAGGATTCTTTATTTCTGTATCTTTAAGTTGTTTTGGGCTCAACCATGGTAGTACTGTTAGTGGGACTTTTATGTCGAATTGTTCCATTTGGGTCCATAATTTATCTTTTCTATGCAAACTCCAGTCAACAATTCGCATCAAAATGGAGGCTTTGTAATATTTTGTAATGTCTGGTTCCGCCAGACAGCTTAGGTGTAGTCAAAATTATCTTGTTAATGCGTGGATGTTTGTTTTTCCAAACATATTTATTAATAATTTTTTTCCTTTGTTGAAAAAGCCGGGAGGAATGCCGAGAGGTATTGTCTGGAAAAATATAGAGAAACATGGGAAGGATGTTCATTTTTATTATATTAATCCTGCCAAACCATGAGTGCATTTTGTTTTGCCAACGCTCTAAGTCCTTTTTGATATTATTTAAAGTGGTTTTTCGTAATTGGTTGTAGTCCAGTTTTTCCAATCATTTGTTATTGTAATACCTAAGTATGTTATGTGTTTAGCTGCCCACTTAAAAGGAAATTGAGATTTTATGCGCATGACCCATTTCTCCTCTGTGTTTATGTTTAAAGCCTCTGACTTTTGCATATTTATCTTATAATTGCTTATTTTCCCATACAATTGAAGTTCCTTTACTATTGAAGAAATGTTTTTTTCCGGGTTACTGATGAAGAAGAGGAGATCATCCGCATATGCTGCGACTTTGTGTTGTGTGGGCCCATATGGGACTCCCTGGATGTCCTCGTTCTGTCTTACCCTCACCAAGAAGAGTTCTAGTGTAAGCAGAAATAAAAAAGGGGATAAGGGGCATCCCTGCCTAGTACCATTGGAGATTTGTATAGGATTGGTTGTTTGATCATTTACTTGTATTCTAGCTGTTGGGTCTGTATAAAGGGCTCTTATCCATGTAATAATGTTCTTTGGGAAATTAAACTTTTCTAAACATTGAAACATATAAACCCATGACACCCTATCGAAGGCTTTTTCAGCATCTGTGGAAAGAAGAATGAGGGGTGTTTGTGTCTGCGAAGCCTTATTCACTATTTGTATGAGTCTAAGAGTGTTATCTCTAGCCTCTCTTCTGGGGGTAAACCCGACTTGATCTAAATGTATGAGTTTAGGTAAGAACTGTTTGATACAATTGGCGATGATCTTTGCTAGAGATCGGCCTGTAGTTTGATGGTTGTAACGGATCTTTTTTTTTTTTCAGAATCAAGCATACTCTGGCCTCTAGTACTTCTTTTTGTATGTTTTGACCAGTTAGTATGGCATTATAGAAGTTGGCTAGTTGGGGGGTTAAAATGTGTTGCAACAATTTATAATATTTTGTTGTAAACCCATCTGGGCCAGGTGCTTTGCCTGCCGGGAGAGATGTAATAGTTTGCTCGATTTCTTCTACGGTTATTGGGGCCTCTAATGTCTGTTTATCTTCTGCATCTCACTTCTGAAGTTCAGTCTGGTCTAGATACTGGTTTATGATTCTCTTGTTAGGGGTGTCAAATTGAGCTGTTTCTCTTTGTTCCAGATTGTATAGTGTGTTATAGTAGTCATGGATTGTTTCTGTGATCTCTTGTGGTAAGTGTTTTATCTCTCCGTTCTTAGATCTAATTTTTGGGATATAGTTTTGAGTAGTTTTAGTTCTTAATGAATTTGCTAATAATTTGCTTGTTTTGTTGCAGTGTTGATGTAGTTGAGCTTTGAAATAAAATGCAGCTCTTTTGGTTGTGGTGTCTAATAATTCATTCAATTTAAAGCGTAATTGAGTAAGTTTGTCTAATAATGTATTGGCTAATGAGAGTTTGCGTTCATTTTCTATTAGCTTGATATCATTTAAGGTGGATTGTATTTCCTGATGTCTGAGCTTTCTTAAGTATGAACCTAGGGATATTAGATGTCTTCTAAGGACAGGTTTATGTGCTTCCCATAGAAGTGCTAGGGCTATGTCCGGAGACTCATTTTCCTGGAAATAATTCTTTAGAGTTTCTTGTATTTGTTTTAAGTTCTCTTGTTCTTTTAGTATACTATCGTTCAATTTCCAGTTTGATTTTTGGATTGCTTGTGTAAGAAATTTTAAGTTTACCATGACCAGAGCATGGTCAGACCATGTGATGTTCCCTATTTGTGCTTTTGTTACAGCTGAAATGAGATTATGGCTAATT
>WMED01011553.1:0-15206 GCA_019650415.1 Pipa parva
GATAGATAGATAGATAGATAGATAGATACAGATAGATAGATACAGACAGATAGATAGATAAATCGGGATTGATAGATAGAGATGAATAGCTAACTAGAAAAATAGATAGGGATGGATAGATATAGATATAGAGAAACAGATGGATGGATGGGTAGATATATTGAGATGTATATAGATAGATAAATGGAAAGATAGATAAATCAGGATGTATAGATAGACAGAGATGGATAAATGGAGATAGCTAGATAGACAGACCATACATTAACGTACAACTGTAATCAGAACATTATTGATTTCCCACTGACCAATGCAGAGCACTAAGAATTTCCAGCTCCTTTATAATGTATGAAATATTCACTAAACCCAACAAAGATTCAGATAAACATGGAAACTGTGGAAATGGAATTATGCCAGTAAAGGATGAGCCACTGCTATCATTATATTATCATTATATTTTGCACAGTGGGGTTTGGAAAGCTGGAAGAAGAGAAGTGGTCTAGGTCTTGGGAAAAGACAGAGAAGTAGGCAGAGAGGCCCAGCGGGACAAGATAGGAAACTGAGTGCTTCTGGCAGATGATCAGAGAAAGACTAGCAAGAGATTGGGAAAAATGAACAGAGTAAGTGGACCCATCTGCCTAAGAGAGATTTATGTTTTATTTATAAAATTTGGACATTTTCTCCAGGACTTTGTAAATGAAAAGAAACCGTTATAAACACTGTGAAAAAAAAATCTACAGAATAAAACAAGTATCTTATCAGTGGGTGGCAGCTCTGCAATGTAACACAAGCCAACTGGTCCCACAATGCCCTTTAAATGCGGGTGGCGGGGCCATTATAGGATTTTGAAACAATCCACTTTATAGGGTTGCTTGATGATTCAATCAAAAATACTTACATCTAAAAAGATGTTTAATTCAAAGGTTACTGCTCAATAAAGGGAAGCAAGAAATATGCATATGATAAGTGAGGTACTGAGTAGAACAGCATACACCTTTGTGTTATACCAAAGGACAGGATACAATGCTTCCTTTATATTGCATTTATAGCCATTACTAAGTATGGAAGTGTGACACAGAAAGGGTTGTATCAGCCTTTTCTGAAGAGAAAAATCTTCTGCATCCAAAGTTTTGGATTAAACGCCTCCCAGAAATTAAAGACCCATCATTTAATTAGTGAAGCAACCATGCAACATCTCTCCAATTTGAAGGTAAATACACATTATCCTAATATAAGGGTGTCAGACTGGAGGCTTGGGACCAGGCGTGACCCAACTAGGGTTCTTGTATTGGTCTGTGAAAAGATAGAATATAAAGGTCATATCCCAATGTAAAGTTTTCTGAAACCCATCAACAAGAAGATGGAGAGAGAGAAATGAGGAAAGTTAATAAATGGTGTAGTCTGCTTGGTAGCAGATACTGTATGTGATAATAAACTCTAAGGTTAGACTCCACCTCAATGAAGAGAGAGATACAGCATGAAAAGATGGATACACGGAAAGAAATAATGGGGCAGACAGAGAAGAAGAGAGACATATTTTGTTGTGGTATAATTAGGAGTAAAGTGTTTGCTTGCGCTCATATGTAATAGTAATAGTAATGGTCAGAATGCATCACTATTAGTAATAGTAATATGTTTGGTCACAATGCAGCACTAATTAAAATCTCAAATAAAGCTAAATAAAATTATAAAATAAAACAATTTAAAGTTGGGGCTTTCCTATGCAGCAGTCCGAGCACTTCGTTACAGTACTGAAATGAAGCGCTTAGAACTGCCCCTGCAGAGATTTAAGACTGCCCCTGCAGAGATTTAGAACTGCCCCTGCAGATTTAAGACTGCCCCTGCAGAGATTTAGAACTGCCCCTGCAGATTTAGGACTGCCACCTGCTGAATGCATTTATAGTTCCTCTCAGTGCATGGGTAAACCATGCTAAGCCTGACTCATCAGTTAGAAGAGTTTAGCAAGTCACAGGCTGGCTGTTATTTAGCATGCCAGCCAGCCTGTGATTTTATCTCTCCTTTAAATGTTTATTAGTAAGAGACAGATACAATTCAAACAAGATGAGTGAGATAACAGTACAGGAACAAGAGAATATCTTGAGTTTAAGGGTTAGAACTTTTAAATGGATGTAGCATTAATTATAAAAAGGGACAAGATATATATATATATATATACAGTATATATATATATATATATATATATATATATATATATATATACATATACGTACATACAGTATATATGCATAGTATTAAAAAGTCAATTGGAAGGGATAATTTCTGTATAGGAATGCCAATACATTAGTTAGAAAAAAATCAGTTATGGGGAACTTAAAATAATGATAGGGGTGTGCTAGCAACGACCAAGGAAGAGGCTACAAAATGCAAACTAATGGTAGATTTTGCCACTATCAATCACAATATTGCTTATTGCAAAGAAAATAAAAATGGAAGGGAACTCGAAAATCCAGTTTTTATTTTCAAAGAATAGGATTCAAAGTTGATTTACTGGAATATGACCCTCTGAAAAAGTTCAGCTAAAGCGTTAAAGTTTCTAACAACAAGCAAATAATGTTTATGGTTTCTACCATTCAGTAATATACATGCAAGAGGTACAAAACTAAATCATTGTAGCAATATGAGAGATATAAAGGGTAGTTAAAGAAAAAGATGGCACGCTGAGAAAAACACAGACATATGTCAGTATCCACAAATTATTTATATGAAACAGGAAAACAGGATAGTGAAGGTAAATAGTGCAAAATAAAATTGATATGAAAAGCAAAAGAGATCCTAAAAATGTTCTTCACGTTTTGGGATACAATTTAACAATGACTCAGTTAGACAAGGAATGAACATAATGAAACAGTGTTAAGGTTTTTTTTCTAATTCACCAAAGTAGGTCAGACAAATAAAACACCTGACTCAGATAATATCAATCCATTTGTGCTGAGTGTTTGGATCAGTAGTAGACAGACTGCTATTTTTATTCTTTAGATTCCATTTTATTATCTGCAATACACTGAGAATGCTGTTGGGTAATGCAGTACCAGTTACCCAATGAGGAACAAGATTCCAACCAGGAATTCTAAAATGTCAAGCCATATGCTGGTCGTAATAACAAACACGTACAGAATTGATTCTGAATTTCAGATCTATCACGTGGCTGATGGTGGATCTTTGTACCACAGGAAGGTTAACATTGGTTCACGTTGAGGCATGGAGCCTAAGAAACCCATGGCATCAAGGAAGTGACCCTTTTGGTTCACCCACCAGTGATGGCAGCCTGGCAGACACTCATGGGAACGAAGACAGAGTCGTAGACAACAAATGACAATCAGTACTTTCTCTTTAACAGCAATTGGAGCACAGACTGCAACAGAAAGGAGAGAGTGTTGCTAATGCAGAAGTTAAGACTCCGATGGCAACAGGATGCCAGATGAATGTGATATTTAGGCACAGAGTGTCTGGGCAGTCTGAATCTCCAGCTGAGCTTCTATAACTAGCCAATAGCAGTTAATGGAGCACCACTATGATTAGTGATGTGTAGGAGATGACAGGGTTGTGTTCAATGTAAAATTATGTGCACCCAATCTAGTAACAAACAAGCTACAATACATGAATATGGATCCATTTAGGCAAATAACAAATGGAAAATGCTAGGATAAATATAAGATAGTATGTAGGGGAATGCATTAAAGGAAGCAATATGTGTGTGTATATCTATATATTATATCTTTGGATAGATGACACTTGGAATATCTACAGTTTCGGATTGCCTTATATTAAAAGAAGGAACAGCCAAATTAACCAAGGGGAATGTAAGGCTTAAGATAAAAATGAAAAAAGAAACAATTTAGCTGGAGAAAAATCAATATGGAAAGCTTGTTTTAAGGTTTTATTCAATTTTTTTGGCAAATCAAAATTAATTAAATAAATATCTCCTTGCCGCTATTAGTTACAAAATGTAGAAATATGAAGTAGAACAGGTTCACAATAAAGTTATGTGAAGGTATGTGAAGGTATGGAAGCGTAGAGAACATGAAAAAAATCATGTAGTGTACTGTAGTACTTTAAATAGCTGTATAGAAAGATTATAGGGGTTATTCACTAAGGTGCGAATTCAAATGTCAAATTCCCAATAGTAAATCCGCTACAATTTCCCCATTGAAAAGCTGGAACAATTTTTCTATAGTTAAGATTGCGACAATTTTCCCATAATAAAGTCGCGACTGTGACAATATTCTCATTATAAAGATGCGACTGTAACAGTAGCAGCCTATTGTGACTGTCTTTATCTGGCGAATTCACATCTATACGCAACAATTCAGACTTTAGTGAATAACCCCCTATTTCCTAATAAGACTATTGAGTAATGATAACCAAGGTAATCATGCGTAGATACCCCCAAAACTAACAATGAATTTGCTAAACACTCGTGATTCAATGCTCCAGGTGAAAGAACATGTGCACTACATCCCCGATGTGCTTGCACTTGCTAAAAAATAATAGATCACTTTACATATAAAGAGGCACAATCTAGTAATCTTGAAAAACAATCCTCAGTTAATCATCATGTAAGGAAAGGAAAACCTGAAGCAACAGAGTGCAGTAAATCTTTAATAAGAGATAATAAGACAAAAAGTAGTTTATATACTCACAAATCACATGTAATAAACAGCGATTTTTCCATTGAAAAAAGATTGAGTAAAAAAGTAGCCAAAAGTTCTTATGACTACTTTTCCATTGGAAAAAAGTTTAAAAAAATATTGATTGAAATGTTTTGATTGGAAAAAAAGCAATTCGAAAAGTAACAGTCGATAGTCTCCAATCGTGCACCCATTTTACAACGAGAAAACTCGAGAAGGTCAAAATCGATCTTTTCGAGCTTTGTCATTTTCGCCCTAACTATATTCTTTGTTGAAAAGAAGGATTGATAATTGTGACCATGTATGGAATATTGAGATGAACAATATAGCCAAAAAAATTGCAACTTCCTTTCACTTACCACAAACATTCAGGGGGGAATTCAGCAAGCTCCGAAGTGAGGCGCGTAGTGTTCGCCTCACTTCGGAACAACTGAAATGCGCATGCTGATGTCCTGCACGCGGACATCAGCAAAGTGATAGCCATATAGCTACCTTTCCATGGATATATTTAATTTCATAAGTTTGTCACGGCAAGTATCGCACGTGTCAAATCTCGCGATACTTACCAGGAGAAACTTCAAAGCGTTCTCCCACGTTATTAAACTGGGAAAAGCGCAAACGACTTTTCCGAGTTTAATAAATCTCGCTCAATTTAAATATTACTAAGTGAGGGAAGATCTACGTATCTAATTTCCTGTTTATAAGTTGGAATCTCATCTCTGAAAATGGACAAGTGTGTACAAAGCAGATTTTAAATAACAACACCACCAGCAAAAAACAGCAGAAAAGCAAATTGCAGCCTTGCCAGGCTAAGCAAAAAGTAAAAGGATCAGATTATTGATGTCTTGCAACATTCCCTTGTTTTTGCAATGAATCTATACAAAACCATAAATGTAAATGCACACAATCAGTTTTAATATAATTTCAGTTTCTTCATGATCCAAAGCACAGGATGGGGTCATTATATGTGTGTAGTTCACTTTGTACATAAGAAACACAATCCAACAGTAGGTGCAAAGAAAGCTAAATAAAAAACATTAATGTGACAGATACACCTAAGATGATTCTGGTTACACGCAGGCTACTTTTTATATGATTCATTTGTACATTGGTAGAAGAAGTTTGAATTCTTAAAGTGCACCTGTCACCTTAAAAGTCTACTACTAAATTAGGCTCTACTAATGAAATAAACATTTTTGTAAACATATATGTATTTTTTAAAAATTACCTTTATACAGTGTTTTTTTCTGTCATCTTCCCTGTCAGCCTGTCTTTTCTTTCCCGAGTTGGGTTGGGCAGGGCTAAATGATGATTAACATTATAGCTACTCCAATTGGATCCCTGCTAGATCATGATTCAAGGAATCTGACTGGAAGAACTTTAATATCAGTCATCCTTTTAGCCCTGCTCAACTCGACTCCAGAAAGAAAAGTCGGGCTCACAGGGAAGATGACAGAGAGAAACACTGTTAAAATGTACATTTTTAAATACATATATATTTTATAAGGTGATGTATCCTTGTGATATTTTACTTGTATTGTTTAATGCACTTTTCCTATGTCTCTATGTACTTGTATTGCTGAATTGAACAGCACTGCGTAAATTTGTGGCATTTTGTAAATAAAATGATACATACATATCTAAAAAAATGTTTATTTCATTAGTAGAACCTAATTTACTATTCATTTTGAGGTGACAGGTGAGCTTTAAGGCAAAGCGCTAAATTGAAACTCATGATTTACATCTTCTGCAAACTTTGTTGAATTCTCAAACAGCAGATTTCCATAGCAAATCTGCAACTGTGACAAATTTCCCATTGTAAAGTCGCAACAATATTATCATAGTAAAGTTGCGACTGTGACAATATTCTCGTTATAATAACGTGACTGTGACAGTAGCAGTCTATTGCGACTGTTTTTAGCTGACGAATTCACACCTTTACACAACAATTTGGGGGGTAATTCACCAAACACGCCTCTCGAGACTGGAATCCCTATAAAGTGTTCACTGATGTCCGCGTGCAGGACATCAGCGAGTGCATAACAGGCTATGCGTACTGAAGCGAACGATCGGAGGGTAAGTTCGCTCTATGGTGAATTACCCCCTTGGACTTTAGCCAATAACCCCCTCAATATGCGGGTAGGCCTCCTCCCTCAGTATTCCCATCTTGTCCTCTGGAGGAATATAATATTAAACCCTTACCTAGTTACTTTAAATGATTGATATGTCTGAAGATATTCATATAGTTTATATAGTGCCATGCATCTCTACAGAAAATAGCCAGCATTAACATAATCAAGCAGATTTAGCATGATCTGCCCTTGTATTTCCATAATCAAGACACAAGGTAGGAGTAACAATATATGGTACATTGTCTTTGTATGGTTGAGAGATATGGCATGAATAATATAGGCTGTTTTGGAAAGTCTGATATTCAGCAGATACCGTAATAAGATGTGTTATTATAGAGAGTGACAAAATACAATAATTACTGAAGACAGGATGCATTTTTAAGGATACTTGACATAAAGTGCAGTATATAAAGGAGTAAAAGAAATATAGGGTGAAGAGATGTGAATATCAGTATTAAATATTCTTATTTAAGGTACAAGGTTTCCAGTCTCACCACTGCAGTCATTGTCCTCATTGTTATTCCTTCTTCCATTCCACTGCCCAGTCAGAGTCAACATCTAATTTACCCCAGCAATGTCCTTTTCACTCTACTCTTCAACTTTACCTGTTTCTCATCTCTACAACAATTCAATTCTCTTCTCATGTCCACAATTGACATACACAAAATGCACACATATACAGACCCACATGTTTATGTGTTTATATCCATTCATTCACTACACAAATATACATCATTTTGTCAGTCTAGTTAAATGCACACATAACTGTCTATGTAAGTGGTGTGCATCTGCACAGACTACAACAGGAGGCACTGATCTGAATAAGACACTAAGTTTTTTATGTTATGAGCAGTGATATTGTGCACCTAGTACAAACGTTTGTAGACTATGATGTAAAGAATGAGTCCATGACCTCGTATGACATCATCTAGGCTGGAGAAGGTGTCTGGGTTATAGGAAGTGTAGCTGGTCTTGATTAGATACACTTTAAGTCACTAATTCTATGTGAGTCTTCATCTTGCCCTCTACTTACACATAAATCTACTGTTACTCATTCTGAGTGCACCACTAATCTCTGTCATTGTATATCTGAGAAAATTTTCACTTTGACCTCTGTGCAGATGGCACGCATCTGTAGTTTCTAATTCTGTCTCTACCATTCACCTTGACCTGTGTCTCAACAGTGAATAACTGTTACTTGCTCTTCACCACTCACTTCACTTACATTTAAACAACTGTGTCAATGTATTCATTTTGTACTGCTCACCATAAACTTATTCTAAACATTCCATCTGTAATGTGTACCTTGCCATTATAAATATGTATTTATAATTTTATTAATAAAGCACCATTAGGTTACGCACTGCTGTACATTTGTACACACACTTAAAGAATAACACTGTTTTTGTACATGCGATGACAAATATTTTTCACTAGCACAAAAGTAATTCAATACCATATTTCATATGCCATTCCCTGACTATATATCCAAACTACATCCCTATCCTGGCCTTTAATAGGGCTTGGGATTGCAGATCAGGCTGCACCTGTGTCGATATTTGCCAGCTGAGCAGGTATCCAGTTCAGCACTATGCCTACTGGACAGCAAACACACTGCTAAATTGCAGTTTTAGAATTACACACTCGTCCTATGAAACATTGCCTTAAAGAGTTCTGGGTTCAGATATGGTTAGAGCCTCCTACAAGATGTCTTGCCTGAAATCAGCATTGATAGGGCTTTGGAAGCTGTTTAGCTGCCCATGAAATAAGCATTAAGACAACCCCATACAACTAGAAATTTAGGCTCTTGAATTGTATGCTGATAACAAGCTGAACGATCCATCTCCACTTGAGTCTGCAGAACAAAGCAGCTGTGATTCCGATAAAGATTTAGATTCATCTGACCACAGAACAGTTTCCCATTATACCTCAGTCAATTTTTAAAGGAAGCTTTTGTCTAGTTACAGCGTTTTGGGATTGCATTGATATATGGCTTCTTCTTTGCATGATAGAGCTGTAATTTGCATTTGTGGATTAGACGGTGAACTTGTGCTCACAAACAATGATTACTGGAAGTATTCCTGAGCCCATGCAGTGTCCAGTACTGACCCACAGCCTTGCCCTTCTGCACTTGGATTTCTCCAGATTCTCTGAATCTTTTAATGATAATTTTCAATGTAAATTGTAGGATATTCAAAAGTCTTAACAATTTTTCTGAAATTTCTCCACAATTTTTAGACACACTTTTCTACAGATTAACCCACTTCTTAAGTTCTTTCTGAGACAATCTGAGTCTCTAACATGCGATTTTTATGCACAGTGACTTAGTTGAAAATTGACCATCACACCGTTTTCCATTAGTGTCACTTACATTTCTAAACTTTTGTTAACCCTGTCCCAACTTTTGGAGATGTGTTGCTGTCATCAATTTCTAAATGAGTTATTTATTTTTCAAATTAAATGGAAAATTGTCTAACTTTCAACTTCTGATATGTGTTCTATAATCTATGAATAAAATATGGTTAAAAGAGTTTTTCCTATCATTGCATTCTTGTCTGTACCTTTTTCACAGTGTTGCTACTTTTCTGGAATTCTTATTGTACTATGGAGAGTGTGCACACAGAATTGACACTGCTCAGCTTTCCAAGGAAGTATTAAATATGGTGAGTGACGCACACAGAATGTACACTGCTTACATACCCAGTATTTTCAGTATTACATATGTTGATTACTACAGTACACTGCTCAGTCATTCCATAGGGTGAATATAAAATATGGTGAGTGGCGCCCACAGAATGCACACTGCTCCAATATTCTGTAAAGTGAGTATTACATACAGTATGTTGAGTGGCACAGAGAATACATGCTGCTCAAATACTAGGTTGGGGTGAGTATTACATGCAGTGAGTGGCACACATACAAAATACTGTATGCTGCTAATATACTTTGCAGGGTAAGTATTACAAAGTATTGCAAACACTTTAAAGGTACTTCGCCTCACCTCACGACCACTCGAGTCGCCTCGCCGAGACTGGAATACCTTTAAAGCCTTTGCTGATATCCGCCTGTAGGGCAGTAGCAAGCGTGTAACAGTTTTGGCGAGGTGAATCGAAGGATCGCCAGGTAAGTTCGCACTTTGCTGAATTACCCCCTTTAAAATGTTCGCTGCTTGATAGGATATTGCATATTGTGAATATCTTGCACAGAATGTATGCTGCTCAGATACTCCATAGGGGGGGAGTATTGCATATGGAGAGTGGTACGCATAGAATATACACTACTCAGATACTCGCAGTATTATATATGGTGAGAGAGAATACAAAATAGGTAACCACAATCATAGTTTAACCATATACACAGCGAGATTAAAATAATTATAGTTGTATATTGCCAAGACAAAGGCAGAGTGCTTTCAGGATAAGCATCCTCAGATGTGTACAGCCTATAGACAACTAACATATCAAACAATATATACAGGAATGAAAAGAACACTTGGGAAGTGTGGTACATACAGACAGAGTAATAAGTATATTTTACAAGGTTAATACTTCTAGATGTAGGTGTGAGAGGTATTTGCTAGATTATGCAGCTGTGTAAATGAAAATACTGTACATGTGCTTTAGAAGAAATTGCTGGAATAAACAACAGCTGGTAGGCTTAGTTTTTAGAATTCCAATTAAACAGCAGAAATGAAAGCCTTATTCTGACTATATGGACCTATTTTATGTCACCTGCTCTTGTAAATGTTTTTACATCCTGGAAAGTGACAGGATAATGAGTTACTTTGGCTTGAAGTTAATTGACCGGTAACACCAGATAAATACGTTTCCATTTGGATTGGCATGGCAGTTTTTTCAAATACTGCACTTGTAAGAAATGTTATCTTCATGAATTGTATTGCTTTCTGTCTTTGTATATCTTTGCTCACAGCAGCCATGTTATTAAACAGACCTCACTCAGTCCCATTATTTTCAATGCTTACACTTTTATAACGTAATCACAGGAAATTTTTTTTAAAAATGTAAAATTTTAAAGCTAAATATAATTCTTTTAGAAAACATTTAGAATTTTTGTAAGTACCTATTAAATATGTAGCCATTTTATAGGTGTTAGGAGCATTTACTTTTTTTGGTGTTAGTGGCCTTTTAAATTTACCACCAATAAATGCCATTATTATATCTTATCATATTATTACATAATATCGGTATCAGTGTATGACTAATGTGTACTGACTCAGAGAGCAACAACCAATATAAAACGGGAAGATTAAACATGTTTTCAGTCTTAAATGTGCAGCTTATAAAATGACGCACTTCTTCAAATGTCATACTGTAGAACCACACCGTGGGGGTTATTCACTGAGGTGCGAATTCACAAACAGCAGATTCTCATAGCAAATTCGCGACAATTTCCCCATTGTAAAGTCGCAACAATTTTTTAATCTTAAGATTGCGACAATTTTCCCATAGTAAAGTGGCGACTGTGATAATATTCTCATTATAAAGACGCAACTGCAACAGTAGAAGCCTATTGCAACTGTCTGTATCTGGCAAATTCGCACCTATACGCAACAATTCGGACTTTAGTGATTAACCCCCTATATGAGACACAAAAACCACTATCATATAAACAATGGGATCCACACAGTAGTTTCCCTTTGACATATTAATACAAGTTCCACTTCCAACAACAATGAAACAAGGATGGCTATCAAATTAAAAGCTCATTTGCAATAACATTACAATACTATCATTGTAGCATAATAAATACAATTGTGAATCGGAAATAATAGCACTAATGACAAAGACACAGCAATGGATTGTTACAGTGTAAGAATTTTTTCCACCAGAAACCTTTAAAAATACCTAACCCTATTGCAGAATTAGTTGCTTCTACCCTTGCCCAAGACATAGTCTGGTGGAAGAGGGTCTTTATTCTGTCTGAAGCCACCACTGTACTTGGGTTCTTGATCAATTGTTGCTAAACCACTATCATTTCCTAGTCTAAATAAAAAAATAATCTGTAAATTTGTTGGAAGAGGTCCTTCCCCTCAATCGCTACTGAAAGTAGGTGACTTCTGTTGCCATTTATATAGTCATGAATTCTGCCTTTTAGGGTGCTACGCTATGCAACCACAGGCAATAAGAGTAGTGGGAAGGATAAGGAATCCAACAGACCCTCTTGTGACAGCTGATGCCTGGCAACCCCTGAGAAAAGGGGCCCATTGACTTAGGAGCCTGATCACACTGCAGCCCTGCTGGGTTTATTGCATTAGGAAGCCAGTGGATATAGACTTCATTGTGGAAAATCCTTGATCCTTTTCGCTCAATTTTTTTTTTCTTTGATAAATTGGTGAAAAATTCAGTGCAAAAAGGATGATAAATACTGCAAACAAGACCTAAGCTTTTAGTACTAAAAGTAAATCTTTGACTGAGTAGACCACCACAGTAACAAAGGTAAATTAAGAATAATAATATTAAGGTTCTTGTCATTAATAAAATTTACAAAGCAAAAATTTGTATATTGAGGAGACAGACCCTTAAGAAAGAACTACATTAGTGTTTAGTTTAATGTAATTACATTACATTTTTTGGCCCAAGCTTTTGATATATCGCATGCAATTCAGCAAGATCTATAAATCATCTATGACACACAAGGGAGTATTGCCACTGTTATGACCAAATATGGTTTTCTTATACAGCAGATGCTATGTACAGTTTCTCTTTCAGACAAAATCAAGGGGGGTTCACATGTCTGAAATGCTGTAATCAAACATGTCATAGTAACATATTTGCACCATTTGACAGTCATGACTCCATGTTGATCCAAGAGACAGAGAAAAGCACTTCATTCATTCAGGCATTGAACCTTGGGGATGCAAATTCCTTCTTGATCACAGTGCTGGAAACCAGAATACTACATGAATCAACCCCCTATGAATTCATTTAACATTCAAAACTGAAAAGAAACTTTATTACCCTAACAATAAAAAAAAACCACCTTTATTTTGCTGTTGTAGAAACCACATTTTCTTTCAGTTCTTCAATCCAACTTCTAATTTAAAAAACACAAACCCTATGATTAACTGATCTTCTAATGCAATGGTTCTCAACCTGGGTGTCACTATCCCTTTTGGGGTCGAATCACAATTTGTGAGGGGTCACCTAACACCCTTCGGGACTGTCGCTGACTTTTGATACGCTTTATCCGCGACCGCAACAATTTTAAAGTTGCAACCATGGCAATATTTCTATAGTAAAGTTGCGACGGCGACAATATTCCCATGTGGTTATGTGAATATTGTCACAGTCACGACTTTGCTATGGAATTATTGTCACGGTCACTCTTTAAAATTGTCGCGGTCACAGATAAAGGGTCACAGCCTTTCTTGCCCATAATTGATTGGGTTGGAAGGCTCTGAACCTTTTTAAGTTTGTTATGTAATTTTAATGCCCAGCACTGTGCTTACTTTAAACCTAGGCTGCATTTTATTAACTTTTAAGGAGACTATGTAGTTGTATAATTTCCAAGTGTCATATCTACTAATATTCCTAGAACCTTTTCCATCCCTATTTTTGTCTAATTAATGCCATTAAAGTGTATACAGCTTGCATTACCTGACATGTATTGACATGGAATATCACCTTACAATTCAATCTCCCATAGTGCTTTAGTGAGCAGATGTCATGGACTTATGCAATAACTTAATAACTATGCAAAAAGCAGTCGTCATGGCCGCTATATGTCCACAATTTTCCACAAATTCTATTTTTCAGTAAAGCCAACAAATTATTCTACACGATTATTTGATAACCTGATATCTTATGTTAACTTGGTAAAGTAAACAGGATACATTTGTTAAATCCAAACATGAAGATAAACAAGATATTATTACAGATGAGCTATAATAATATATTATTATAGGTATTATTAATATGTTTAATGGGTGAATGGAAACTGTGAAATGTAATCAAATTCTGCAAATATTCACTTTCTCTGCTTTAAACAAAACGTAGTGATTTTTAATGTAGCGACAGGTCCCCTTTTAATTAATGGCTAAAATTAAAATACTACATAGGCATTTTTACAATGCACATACATAGGGGGTTATTCATCAGATTCACCACACTCCACATCAATTGGACCTCAAAGCCATTTCTACTTATTTACTGAACTGCGTATTCAAGTTGAGGGGAGAAATATCAACCTTTTGCGACTTTTTCTTTTTACTGTTTTCATGGATTAAAATGTTTTGATACAAGTCCTGTGAGTTCAAGATTTTTTTATCATTGCAATTTGAATTTGCTTCCTCTTGACACTGAAGCATTACTGTTTTTGAAGAGCGTGCAATGGATTACTCTGCTTGATATTCACAGCAAGATGAAGCAAATGACATTTTCAGAGCACAGCCATGTGATTAGTAGCAGTGTCAGATTGCTGTGAATTCAACCAAAATGGACATATTGTACTGAAGTGACATCATGTGGATGTGTTTAAAGGAAACAATGTTACCGTATCTATATCTTTCTGTATTAATGACAACATACTACTAATAGAGCTATGAATTCATAGGGCGTCACATTTTCATTGCCAGTATTATTGCCAAAGAATAGTCACCTGAAGAACAACAAATATTTTATACATCCATTTCAAAGCCAGACAATTCCTAGCTAATTCTGCCACTTTGTCCTTATATTTTATGGCTTTTGAGTAAAATGTTGTACAACACCAAACAGGAACCTGTAAGCCCAAGCCCCCCCCCATTCACCAGGTGCACTTAGTCAGGTTAAATCTGTGAATATGCCTTGGCTAAATTGCACTTAGACGTATGAGAAATAGCCAAAGTATTGTTGCATTTGCAGGCAAGTTGGTGTAAAGGGTGATGTTTAAAACAGTCAAGTAAAAATTCTACTAGTTAGCAAATTAGCGCTAAAAAGCTTCTACCAGTTTGTCGCTAGAGAATTAACACTAAAATATTAATATTTATAAAGGTTATAAAGGTCCTTAAAACCATTTTTATCATGTAAAAGTGATTGACAGGTTGAGAGTGGGGAAAATCCTTTATTCCCTATGGATATGGTCCTGCCAGGGCCAGGCTTATGGGTAGGCAGCCGCCTACGGCGCTGCTGGAGGTTGGGGGGGGGGCACTATCTTGGTGCTCTCCCCTCTCTTTTTTTTCTGTCCCTATCTACCTCTTCCCTGGCCCAACTGTGTCTGCTCTAGAGCTAAAGTGTTGCTCTTTCCCCTCCAGCACTGCCTTTAGCTTCCTGTGATAGGCTCACAGGAAGTTAAAAGCAGCTCTGGGGAGAGGATCACTGTAGCGATAAATGCTAGAGCAGACACAGCTGGGTCAGGGGAGAGGTAAGGAGAGGTAAGTAGGGAAAGGGAAAAGAGGGGCAGAGCACTAAGATAGTGCCCCCCCCCCCCC
>WMED01011554.1:0-15206 GCA_019650415.1 Pipa parva
TTTTTATTTACGATTTACACAACGTGCCAACTTTTCTGATTTTGGGGTTTGTATTTAGTGCTGTGCATGGGACAGTGAAAGGACCAGTAACATCAGAAAAATGTAAATTCCCATTCAAGTTGGTATTTCCTGAAATACAGCTCTTGTAAAATTGTATCCTTGATGTTGAATTTATGAATTTTTCTGTTTTGTACCTGTTTTTAACTTAACTGACAGCAGCCATGTTGTATCTTTTGGATGAGCAAACCCCAACCATTTCCCATCATTTCCTATTTACAATTGTGCTTTCTGGGGCACAATATAAAGTTATACTTTATAATTTCTAGACACCAGCTTGTAAGCACAGGCTAATTATATATTAGAAATGATACAAGTATTAGGATTGTTTACATTTTTTTGTTGTTGTTACTGATCAGTAAATATGTATGTCAGACATAGGAAGACTGTAGATGATGAAGGGCCTGGTTTATGGGGAAAGAGGCTGTTGTGCTGTTGGAGTGGAGCTGGTGACTCCACATGCATTTACATTTTATTATATTCCATTTGGGAATGTTTGAGTAGACACCCTTCAGCACACTTACCCATCAGCACACTTACCCATCAGCACACTTACCCATCAGCACACTTAGTACACATACCTATTCCTTATAACTGTCATTGTGTGTTTCCTGTTTCACTTCACTAGTTTACTTCACTGGAGAAAAACCTCTGACGCTGAACTAATTCTTTCACTCCCACTTTCATTTTGTGTTTATTCTCCTTTTTTTCTCTTTCCACTCCTTCCCTTGTGTTTGTCAATCCTCTTTTTTACCCCTTTTTTTCCTTTCCCAAACCTGCCTACAGCTGCTGTTGGTTTTCTCTCTCCCCCAAAGCGTCACTCGTCAGCTTAAAGACGCCCTCCTCCCTTTCCTCTCACTCCAGTTCCACCTGTTCCTCATCGAGTTCAGGGCATTCCTCAGATCAGCCTGGTGCATCTGCAGGTCTAAAGTATGAAGGGACATTTTGTGGTGGTGGTGGTGGGGTGAAGGGTTGGGTGCTGCTATTGTTTTTATAGATGCATTGCCGGAAACATCTTATAGTTCGATGTCGCACTCTAATGACCTCACTATAAGGCTGCTCAGAGGTGCATGTACAAGTAAACACATCTTAACCTGAGCTTATTGTATGCTGCAAACTAACTGCTTGCTGTGTTATCCCAAGGGAGATTTTAGCACGTCGCATGATACCTTTACTAGAAAACTACATACAGTTTACGGTCTCTGTATCCGACTCTGGTCAGGTTAGAACGGACACGAAAGGAAAGTGGTACTGTGAAAAAATATGGCTTACCATCAAAATATTAGCAGGGGAGCATGCCCACCAATATCGTAGGAGGATCAGAGAAAGGGAAGATAGAAAACTAGTGGGTGTGGATATATTACACAAGTCCTAGTATGTCCCTCTAAGAGGAGAGGGTACAGGTATGAACTGAAAGAAAAAAAAATTAGAAATATATATATATATAAAAACACATACACATATTATATATATATATATATATATATATATATATATATATATATATATATATATATGCTCCCACTAATCCTGCTCCACCACTAGAGAGAATCACACAGTATTCAGTAGCACATTAAATTCATTGACAAAAATATATATTAAAACCCATAGTAATTACACTGTAAACTTTGTCTGCACTTGTTTGGTTGTTTCATCTATGTTGTGGAGAAACTGTCCATTTATTGTCCAATTTACTTTAAAACTGTGTTAAAGTGTGAGAGCAGAGTATTCAGCTTATTGGTGCTCCTAGGATTTAATAACTAGGTCTCCCTGGTGGATAGTTTTGAAGCACATAACTTATGCGCCACTGTTTATTTTCTTATCCTCTGCCCCATCATTAGTATAATTGTTTGGTGGGTGGGGGGAGGTGTATTTATTGTATTTTTGCATTCATTAATTTTATTGGTCTCTGTCGGTTACATGTTTACTGATAGCAGCCATGTTCTTAAAAAGAACTTACCCACTGCTTTCTGCGCTAAATTAAATAATACATAATTAGGAATTGCCTCAAAAAGCCCAATTTGTAAATCTAAATATCTTACTTTATGGACACAATTTAGAATTTCTGGAAGCAGAAACTGAATATATAGTAACTATTAATGCATCTGAGGCATTTTCACTTGCTGCTGGTGTCAGTTTAACCTAGAAACTTACAGAACTAACCTGAGATATCCATGGCGTATGATGTAGAACACGTATTCCCGTGTTAGCCATGCAGTGCCTAATTTACATCTTGGAAGCACAGAATGCTTTGCGCTTTAGGCCACGCCTGCTAACTGACCACATCCCACTTTTTTTTGTAAATAACCACAGACTAAATTATGCGGTGAACTAAAGTGATTTATTTGTGTGACTAGTACTTTCATACAAAGTAAAAGAAAAATAATCACAGATGTCATGTTCAACATGTGAATATAAAAATAATTTATCCCCCGATCCGAGGTGGTTTTCCATCTGAGCTGCCATTAAGGAAATTCCTCACGGTTGCCATATAGTAAAACAGAGCTGCCCAATTGGAGACAGCTCAACGTGCTCATATTAAAGTGATTATTCTGTAAAGTTCGCTTAGTAATCCTTCCTAATTCTGAACGGTCAAGCCCCCTGATCATGGGCGCTGTTGAGAAATAATCGTCCCATTGTATGTACAGCGCTGGTGTAAAACACTAATACTATTTTGCATTACTATGAATGGCTTATTTGGAGCGACGGATTTACAGACATGCAGGATAATAAAGGAGAACTTATCTGCTTGATACAATTCTGCAGTTTGGTTTATTCATGTTATATAACAGAACATTGTTAACTTTGACATTAGGACATACAAGCTTCTCCTTGCCGTTTGCTACAGATATCCCCGTTACAGCTGACCAGTATCTCTACAGCCAAGCGAGAATATATTAAAGTTTGATATTAACTCTGCTTTTTTTTGCCAGTGCCCTTGGAGGCACTGCGCGCTTTATTCGGAGTACAAGCATGCTATTTTCCTTCTTCGCTGAGCCATTTTTATTGAAGTTTCTTTTATAAGGAGAAAATGAATGAATACTTTGATGCTTTGTTATTGGCTGTGCAAGCTTGCAATTAAATGTGCAATTCCACAAAATCCGAAGCAAATGAAAATATTACAACTGCTAAAAGTCCTTTCTATGTCTTTGCTGTCATTTAATTTTTTTCCCTTTAGATCTACGTAATATACAGTAAACACCATTGTGTTCAATAAGTCCCTGCCCTAAAGCTGGTACCAGATAGAGGGGGAATATTAAAGGGAAACAATCATTAAAATAAAAAACAAATTTGTGCCTTAAATTATTGTTGGAGCCTGCATTATTTACTGTTGGTTTGAAGGGATAAAGGGTGTGCAGTTATTTTTGAAAAAAAGTAAAATTCACCTTTTTTGGCACAGGGGAATATTTGTTTCTAGTGCATGTTTGGTGCCTTAGGCCACACAAAGTAACTGACCACACCTCTTTGTAAACGCAGACTAAATTAAACACTGAACTGAAGTGCTGTGTGACTTATAATTTCATGCAAAGTGAAATAACTGTCAGAATCAACATCTGAATATTAAAAATACTTAATTAGAATTAATTCCCTTGATTCCCCCTCCTTATGTCCCTGACTAGTAACGAGGTGAACCGCCTATAGACACATGCCTCTTGTGCATAATGGAAAATCCAGCCCTGATTAAGCCATTGGAAATACTATGCTTTTTGCCTCTAGTGAAAGAGCAAATTGCACATTCATATATGTATGGTGCCCACAGGAGTGTTATTGTTAAACAATGTGTGCTGCAAAATACATACAGGGTTAATAATTAACAGGGGCAATTGTTACAGAGGTCTAGTAACTCATAGCAACCAATCAGAAGTCAGCATTATCTGATATAAGATAAAAGACAGGTGTTGGTTGGTTGCTATAATTTACAAGACCTCTGAAAAGTTTGCCTCTGTTGAGGAATACCCCTGATAATAGACTAATTGCACGCTAGCATTTAGCCTGCATTTGCAAGTTTTAGTTTCTCATATAGATTAAAAACGCATCCTTGGAAAATATGAAAAATGACATTTGAGTGATGGGATCTCAGTGTTCTTATGACTGGGCTAAATCAGATATAAAAAAAAACCCAGATTTGTTTGACTTGTAAATTTACTGCTTTGTGTATAGTTAAAGGGAAATTGAACCTTAAAATGAACTTTTAGGATGTTGTAGATTCGGGGCAGTGTTTAGAGATGTTGAAACTAAAGTGTATAAATATAATTATTTTAATTACAGGCTGTCTTCAGTTTTACATTTAATCTGTATTGATGCTAGGGTCAATTACCTTAGCAACCAAGCAGTGAGTTGAAGGACACATAGAAATTTTACAGGGCCTCATATGGAAAAACAAGGAATAAAAAAAAAAAAAAAATTATAGTAAAAGTCTAATCTGACCGTAGTAAACCAGATACAGGGGTCAAGTGCAGTTTGACAAAAGGTCACTAATGGAAAGACCATAAAAATAAAGAAAGAGAAAAAAAAAACATGATTTTTGTCTACAAATTTTAACTACAACATACTAAAGGTTACATTTAGGGTGAACATTCTATTTAATCCGTAGGGTAAATGGTGTCAATGCCTGTTTCCAGAAGTTCCTTGTTGCCTCCCCCACACAGATGCTTGCCACACTCCTGGTCATTCGCCAGTTCCTGCAGAATGTCAAAGAAGTATCGCAACCCCACCTCTACCAGAGATTTCAGCAAGGAGAGGTGAATCCACGGTCAGCCTTTCTGTTTGCATGCTATGCCCTCAAAAGGTTGCTGCAGAAGTACACCCTCCCTCAACGCCCATTAAGGACTTCTGGGGACCCACTGGAGACTGGTGCAGGTGGGCGCAAGAAGTGCCTCAATGGAGGGTGTGGAGTTCCGGAGGAAGAAGAGGAGAGAGCGGAATCTGAAGAAGAAGAGGAAGAAGAGGAAAGTATAATGGATTGTGGACTAAAGTTGAAGAGGGTTAGCTTCATGGAGAAAGGGGAGAAGAGAGGGGAAGGGGGTGCAGTTACTCAACTAGAAGAGGAGGAGGGATTTTTACAGGAGGGTAGCCCAACCTTAATGGAGAAAGGCAGTGACCCAGCTTCAGTGTTTCAGCTGGGGGAGGATGATGAAGATGAGGAGGAAGGTGTTAGTGGTGAGGCAGTACAGGATGAATTAGAACAGGAGTCCGGGGTAAAACTGAGGCAGCTGAGAAGGCGGAGGAAAAAGGCAGCTGCTGAGGAGTTAAGTAGGGAAGAGGAAGAGGAGGATTTAGAGAGGAAGCAAAAAAGAGAATCATGGATGGATCCACCAGAGGAGAACTATCCCCCGAAGCTTACCCAGGCTGAAGTGGAAAGCTGCATGAAGAAATATGAGGTAAGAATTTGTAACAATATGTATGGGTCTACTGATTATAATCCCATTCACTTAATCATAATTAATTAATAGTCCTTTAGGCTGGATTTTCACATGCTTGTTAATGCAGGTATTGGGAAAACCTTCCTTTCTAAGGGCAATGGCACAATGGGCCTTTACTGTTTGCGGTAAAATGCCTACAAAGGACGGCTCATTGTTTTCAGTGAGTGACCACAGTAAAATACCTGGTGGCGTTTCTAGACTCTGTTTACTACAATAAAACACCTGGCAGCATTTCTAGACTCTGTTTACCACAATAAAACACCTGGCGGCGTTTCTAGACTCTGTTTACCACAATAAAACACCTGGCAGCATTTCTAGACTCTGTTTACCACAGTAAAACACCTGGCGGCGTTTCTAGACTCTGCTTACCACAGTAAAACACCTGGCGGCAGTTCTAGACTCTGTTTACCACAATAAAACACTTGGCGGCGTTTCTAGACTCTGTTTACCAAAATAAAACACTTGGTGGCGTTTCTAGACTCTGTTTACCACAATAAAACACCTGGCGGCAGTTCTAGACTCTGTTTACCACAATAAAATAACTGGCGGCAGTTCTAGGCTCCGTTTACCACAATAAAACACCTGGCAGCATTTCCCCTAAAAAACTACATCTAGAAACGTCACCAGCCATTTTGTAATGCTTGCCCATTTAAAATCATGGGCTATGGTTTATTGGCCTTTTTTTGCCATTTAACATGGTAAAATTTCTTGTGGAAAAAAAACAAATAAATCCAGGCTGGTCACTGTGTAGACTCAAAAATTTCTTGTGGGCCATTGTCTTAAATTACACTAATTCTCATATACCTCAAACGTTTATTAAATTAAAATATGAGACTGTAATAAAAATCCGTTTCATCTTATTTTACTTTCATGTTTTTAAAGGACACCTTTAATGATTTCCAAGAGATGTTTGTGCAGTTTGGCTATGTGGTCCTTTTCTCCTCTGCCTTCCCCCTTGCTGCTGTTTGCGCCCTGGTTAATAACATCATTGAGATCCGCAGCGATGCCTTTAAGCTGTGCAGTGGGTTTCAGAGACCATTTGGACGACGCGTGGATGGTATTGGACAGTGGCAGGTAAGTGAAATTTATAAGCCAATTATAGGGATAGAATGCTTAAAAAAAACTTGAGGTATTTATTTATAATTTTAAAAATTTTATGTCAATCTTTAGCTTGTGTAAACAGAGATAGAGATGTCCCTTTAAATATACTGAGTGTGGATAGATCAAATAAAAGAAAAGATAACTTGTGTATGGACAGGACTGAGAACAGTGTCTTGTTTAGACAGTAATAGGAAGACTTAAAACACAATTAAGTCCAGAAAATTAAAGTAGTGTGAAAGTTGCACTGTGCATTGTTATCTAGGAATTTAAAATGATTTGTTTTTTGCTTTGTGTTCTCCTTACCGGTGCTGGTTAAAGCCATCTTTCATCTGCACACTCTTTCCTTGGGTGACATCATCCACATTTTGGTTCTCGGTATCATTTGTATGCAGATGACACCTGGCAATCCTTTCTTGGATTTTTTCCATCCAAACCTGTTCCTACTCCTGCCTTTTCTATTCCATTTGATAATGGGATCATTAACCCTGTTACCTTTGCTTGTTATTTCAGGGTAACTTGTGACTCTGCTCTTTCCTTCTCTAAGCACATTGCTACCACTGCTAAAAACTGTTGATTTTTCCTTTGTAACACTGCCAGGATCTTTTTCTTGTTTCACTCAGGCCACTGCTAACGCATGCTCTCATTCTATCCCTTTGGACTATTGCTTTACTAACTAGCCTTTCAGCTTTCTTTCTTTCCCTACTCCAGTCCATTTTAATGCTGCTAGAATTCTCACCCTCTCTCTCCAGAAGAGACAGACTCTCTCCCAAAATCTGTTTGCTCAATTGTTGTCCATTAAAATAACAAATAATTTACAGTGTCCTCCTTTTGATATTCAAAGCACTTCACTCTGGTGCTCCTCCCTACGTCTCTTCCCTTGTGTACCCATGTACATCTAGCCGTCATCTCCGTTCCTCAAAAGGCAATAGTCTGTATGAACCACTCACTAAGACTGGCCATTCTCATCTTAAAGCCTTTTCTCTTGCTGCCACTATATTTATGGAATCACATCCCCTCTACCTCCTCCAAGAACAATTCCTCGATATTTTTAAAGCTAAATTGAAATCCCAATAGTACTGGTTTTTATGTCTTTCATTCACTTTATGCTTAAGTAGCTATTTATGCTTATGATTGGCACTTGTAGGCAAATGACCCTGAACTTAATGTTACTGCACGTATTACCCTTTTATCTGTGTATGAAAATCCCTCTTCTATTTAGATTGTAAGCTCCATGGGATAGGGACCTCCCTTTTCTTGTTTTAGTCATTGCCTGGCACTTTTTAAAGAGTTCTGTGTCTTCATGAATATTTCTTTGTAATTTTTTCCCCCTTGTACTGTGTCAAGCACTTCTCCTCCTATATCTGTATTATAATAGCAGTACTTTATACATAATATATACATTTGGGCACTTGCACTTTATAATGGAAGAATATACGTACATACTGATAACATCCAGGGAGGGAAGCAGGTAGAGGATACGCTGTAAATGAAGTATCCAAGATTTTAAAATAAAAAGACTTGTGTCTGTTGGTGAAGTATTTAGAATTGCATTCCTATAAACTAATCTCTTTAAAGGGGAAGTAACGCAATTTCTCTTTAAAAAAAAAAAAAAATGCATTTGAATGTGTTCGTACCAAATAAAACAACTTTTTTTTTTTTTAATTTTAAAGTTATTCCACTTCAAAATTAAGTGATAAGTCTACAGGTCATCTAGTTAGTCATCTATGGGTGCACATGTTTAAATTCCTGATTTGTATTATTTTGAGTTTGTCTTTCTTCTCTGTGGTTGTATCCATCTTTAATAAACAAATGTCTGCCTAGTTCCATTGGTGGCTGTGGATCTTTAGATAATACATATTCATCAAGTGTCCCAGAAAGCCCAATTTGGCTGCAACCAGCAGAGAGAGAGACAACACAAACCTTGTGGGAAGGACATAGAGTGTGTAATTCAGCTGTGAGGGTAACTGCTGTGTCATTTTCTTGCAGAATGTCATGGAGGCAATGGGTGTTATAGCCATTATAGTGAACTGCTACTTAATGGGTCAGTGCGGACAACTGCAGAGACTTCTACCTTGGCTGGGACCAGAGACTGCAATCATATTTATTGTGGTGCTTGAGGTATGCACTTGCATTGTGACTCCATATAAATATATTTCCAAAATAAATGCTTCTATTTTTACCCTCCCACATTATAAAAAAAATGTGTTATTTCACCCATTTCTAAGAGAGAGTCCTGCTGATATCACAAAAATTAGGATGCATGCACGGAATTTCTTATTTCCGCTTGTACCGAACATTACCGATGGAATAATAATGTGCTAATAGAAATATTGTCTGTAGTTGTCAAAAATATTATCTGTGAATGACTTAAGGCCAGGTTCACACTGGCGTATTTACGCTGGTGCATATTCACTGTGCTTGGGGGAAAAAAAAAAAAAAAGTGCGCCGCAAATCTCTATGCCACTTATCTGTTCCGGGTAAACTAGTATTAAACGAACGCTTGCTGATGCTTATTGGATGAGCGTAAAAACGTGAAGCAAAGAATGTGGCCAGATAGGAGGAGCCTCATACGCTGAGAGAGCGTTCACACTATGTCGGGTAAGTACAGTAGAGCAGTGCGTCCTGAATTTGGCCTGAATTTGCCAGCGTATTTTCAGGACGCACTTTTCTAAAAGTGCAGTGCATAACTGCGCCTGTGTGAACCTGGCCTAAAAGTCTTACATCAATGAGTCACATTGTTACAGTGAGCGCCTCACAATAACAGAACATTGTATCCTTTAACAGGGTGCAACATTTGTGACATTCTTTAAACCAGGCATTTCAAACATGCGTCCCGTGACAAAGTTTGAGACTTTTGTGTGGGCCGCAGATGTACAAAACTCACGTTCAGGAATCCCGGCTTTTCATTAATTGACCCATATCCCTGCATCAGCTGCTGATCACGTAAGCAGGTCATATGCAGGGATATGGGCCAATGAATGAGGACCCGGAAGTGCTGATCATGAGTTTTGTCTGCGGCTCGCGTGGCTGATGATTACCTAAGTCAGTTTTAGGAGCATCAATTGAAAAGATTTTCTGGTAGGAGGGGAAGTGGGAATGAGGTGTTGTGGAGGGTAGCAATGATGTGTGAGGGGGGGTATGACTGAGATTTATCAGGGTGAATTCATGGCTATTGATTTTCTCCCAGCTGGGGAGGGACAGCATATTCTATTCAGTGCAATGTTTCTCTGCAGAGCTCCAGAGGAGGAAGGGCCAAAGAGTCCCACAGGCTGATAGGCTTGGGCTGGTGTCTGTTTTATATTGCCAATATAAAATCCATTGCTGTATGATGTGGCTAGTAATTTAAACAGTGTGAAAAGGGATGTCTGATATGCTTATCCTTAGGTTTTGTAATGATGAAATGCGTGTGTGGGGGGGCGAAGATTGGTAGGCCCAAAGGATCTGATCTGAGTTCTGTGTATTTGTATGACTGCATTTAATGTGAGACAGGTGTGTGTGCATGCGTATACTGAATGAGAGGAGAGTATTTATGTGAATGAAATCAGAGGTGTGTGTGATGTATGTATGTATTTAATGAAAGGTATTTAAGTATGTGTCTGAATGTATGTATGTGAATGTGCTCTGAATCAGAGGCAGTAGTTATGTGAGGTGAGTGATAACTGCATGTGCATGTATGTTTTTAATGAGAGGTATATGAGTGTGTCTGTATGTATGTATGTAAATGTAAATGTGCTCTGTTACATATTACTACTTCATATCTTGTTTTCATGACTGCTGTTAAAATACTTGTGTGACATTAGCTGCTGTGTGCGGCCCACGCAACAACCTCTTGTTACTCATGTGGCCCTCGGGTTACCCTGAGTTTGACATGCCTGCTTTAAACTTTGCCAAGGCTTTCCAAGGAGTAAGTACCAGCTAGTTTTTACCTATAGCTGACCATTAAGCTTCAAATAAAAATGACTTTTTTTTTCCAGTGCAGTTGCCCCTATCTATAACTTCTGTTTTAAAAAAGTTACATTTTCAATAGAGTTAATAGCAAAATGCTGGTATTTAAATTGTTATTAGGCATCCATTTGCCCTGGGCTGCAAGGGCCATCCATATAACAAAAGGTAGCAGGCTGCTGTAAAAGGGTAAAGTAGAGATCTAGAGAAATTCATTAAAGGGATATCACCAACCCTTCACGTTTTTATTAAATAATCCTGTTTCAATCATTTGTTGACTTTCTAATTGGCACCAGATTAGAGTGTTGAGTGTTGTAAGGCACAAACGCCAGTTATCTATTATAATAAAAGGGCAATATATCTGCACACCCCAAAAAAATGTGAACTTTAATATAGTCCAGAAATCTATAAACTAGGCACCTTCAGAGGTGTAGCAATATTGTCTATACATATCAGTTAAACTTTCTCATTACTACCATTTTTAACAATGTAACAGTGTAAAATTTGTGACTCTCTAATTTTTGCTAGTAGCTTAACCTTTTTTTTTTTTTGTCCAGAAGTATATGATCCAACAGGCTGGGCATTACACTCAGATAGTTCCTGTTGGGGGGTCTGGCTCCTCCCAGACTAGGCATTGTTACTGTATGTTAAATGCTGCAGTAGAGGCCATTTCTCTAGTTGGTAATATCTCTTACTTATGACTTCCCATCATGCTGCATATATGCTCATTATTGAGGTTACACAATCGCTTTTTAAAACTCAAATCAACCAATTAGATGCTGGTATTCAATATCCTTACTCATGCAGACCAATGAAATGCTATCTTCTGATTGGCTGGGATCAGGGCACTCCATACCCACCTGAAAGAGGCAACATAATGCTATTTAGGATAATGTTTTCATTGCATGTTTCTCATGTTCTCTGCTTTTACAGCACTTTGCATTGCTTCTTAAATATATCATCCATGTGGTAATACCAGATATCCCTGGATGGGTGGCAGAGGAGATGGCGAAATTGGAATATCAGAGAAGAGAAGCCTTTAAGGTACTGTATTGGTACTGTTGCAATAATTTGTCTATGTGTTAGCATACAACTATTATACAGTTGTAACCATACCATGACTTGCAATAGAAAAATAATTGTTCTTCTAGGTGTATTCTTATTAATGCTCAGTAGGTGTCAGTGTAATTTCATATGTAGTGAGGCTTTAAAGCAGGGGTGGAAAAACTATGGAAGGATATTAAAATGGGGGGGCGTCAGTACGCCCCCGGCCCTCTGAAGCCATTGGGCAATTCATGTGGCCCGATGGCTTAAACGTTTGCCCACCCCTGCTTTAAAGTGACAGTAATTCTTATAAAAGTGAAAATGCCCCATATATTTTTATACCAATTCTAGGCCTAATCAGTGATCATGGGAAATCTGTAAGATTTTTAGAAAGCAAATGAAACCTTGTTTTTAATATAAATTTAATTTAACTTTATTGGACATTCTGGGACACATTAGATAAGGTGTATTATCTTAACAAACTATATACATAATTCAGGTGTATTTTTATTATTTTCCAGTAGATGGCAGGATAACTCCATAAATGTGTATGCCAGTATGACTAAAAAATCAAGGAAAATTCTTATTTGCATTGGCATGGCAGTCAAATACGGTACTTGTAAAAGTGTTATCTTTGAAGCTAAATTCATGAATTTTATTGCTTTCTGTCTGTTTTTATCTTGATTGATAGAAGCCATGTTGTTAACCAGACCTCACCTGGTCCTATGGATTTCTATGATGCTTTATTCAGGAAGTGTGTCGTAAAGTCTTATTTTTAAAACTCAGTAGTAAAATATCTTGCTTACTAGACACAATTTAGAATTTTCAGAAGCACAGATGAATAAATATTCACTATAAATGCATCTGAGGTATTGTCAGTGTTACCGTTCTTTTAAAGCATGGTTTCAATCAAACTCCCTTTGCTAGCTGAACGCAATGTGTTTATAAAAAAAAAAAAACTGGTTTTACAGGCAACACTTTGGTGTTATTGATCTTTGAACAATCTAGAGCAGACCTGGGAAAACTATGGCCCACAGGCCTCATCCGGGCCCTCCAGACTGCTTAGACTGGCCCGTGGCAAGATGTAAAAATGTGGGTGTGGCCAACCACCATAGGCGTCAGCACATTAGACAGACACCCTGACCCTCTGAAGCCATCCAGGCCATTCATGCGGCCTGATGGCAAAAATAATTGTCCGCCCCTGATCTAGAGACTATATAGTTCAATTGTATTCTTATTATTGCCCAGTAGATGGCAGAAAAATTCCACAGCTCCAACTGTCTGGAACTATGTTTACCATTTAGGTGTAATTTTATTATTATCCAGTAAATGGCAGGAAAACTCCAGATATGAGTAGGCTTTAACAACTAGGTATATCATTTTGGTGTATTTTTATTATTTACCAGTAGATGGCAGGATACATCCATATATATATATATGAGTAGGTTTAAACAACTAAATATATCATTTAGCTGTTTTTTATTATTTAACAGTAGATGGCAGGAAGACTATGTACATGTTTAGACGCTATGGGGGGATATTTATAAAGTCGAAACATAATTTAGCCCCGCCCAACCTGACTCAGGAAAGAAAAGTCAGGCTGACAGGGAAGATAACAGAGAGAAACGCTATATAAAGGTACATTTTCTTAAACACATATATATTTACATAAACCTTTATTTCACTAGTAGAACCTAAATTAGTATTAGAGTTTTTAAGTGACAGGTGCACTTTAATGGCTTCAAGCAATTAACCAATCAGGAAGAGGCTTTCGGTATAAAAGGTTCTTTTCAGGCACGTCTCCTAGGGAGCAGTTTGTAGTGGTTGCAATTCTCCCACCCTGCCTAGCACTGGGGGAAGAGTGTGTTGATAGGGGTCCCAGGGACCCCTTTATTTAATTTTTACAAGTCTCCCTACTCCAAAGAGACAGGGGGTAGGAGGAAGGGAAGCGGTTCCTAGGAAGCTTTTTCCAGCATTAGCGATTTCCCCCCCCCCATCGCTATACTAGCACTAGGTGGAGAGGGGTGTTGGGGAGTGGTGATTTCTAATAAATATGGAAATTTTTTTTGTACAGAGGGAAAAGAATTTAGATAAAAATAAATCGAATTGAACTGAAAAAGGTGAAATGAAGTTACCGGTGCTTTATAATTGATATAGCTTGCTAATAAGGAATGAAGTATATAATTCTGGAAACTACTGAACCAAACTGATAAGTATGCAAAAGCAATCCTAATTATCTTTTACTTCCTCCTCAGTTCAGTTCGCTTTATCACTTCCTCTTTAGACTAGGTTCAGCGCATATTACGCTAATGTGAAAAAGAAAAATACGCCGAGCATATTTTTCCTTTGTACTTACCAGCAACAGTATGAATGCTCCCTCCGTGTACACAGCACTTCCTGTATGGCTGCATTGTGGGCACAGCGTATATACGCTGACCAAAATGTGACACACAGTGTTCCGGACCCAGCGTATGCGCATCATACACTAGTATGTCCGGAACTAGGTAAATGCTATCGGCTTTCGTTGAACCATATTTTTTTTTCACACTAGCGTATTATGCGGTGTGTATAATACGCTAGTGTGAACCTAACCTTATAGTTCTGTCTACTGAACCAATTGTCATTTTAACCTCTCTAGGTTTCTGGCAATCCTCATATGGAATGTTCTCTCCCATTAAGGCTAGGTTCACACTAGTGTATTATGTGCAGTGCATAATATGCTAGTGTGAAAAAAATAAAATAAAAAAAAATATGCTCCAGCGTATTTTCCCATTGTACTTACCAGCGACAGTGTGAATACTCCCTCGGCGTTCACAGCTCTTCCTATCTGGCTGCATTTTGTGCGTGACCTACCTCCCTCATCACCACTTGTTAACTCTAACTGATTTCTAGCAATATTTACAACTGCTCCAATAGTCTGTTTATTTTAATATACCATATTTGCCGGCGTATAAGACGACTTTTTAACCCCTGAAAATAATCTTAAAAGTTGGGGGTCGTCTTATACACCGGGTGTCCCTCTCCTTACCTAGCTCCTCCATTGCCGGCTGTCTGTGCTGTAACGCTGAGCACTATAGCATTCCTTCCCCAGCATTGATGTAACTTCCTGTGAGTGACAGGAAGTTTAATCATTGCTGGGGAGAGGAAACTCCATTCTGTAGGACGCTCTGCAGAAAACGACTTGGGGAACCGCAGACAGTCATTATCCTCACAGACACTTAGTGTTACAAAACACAACCCCACAGTCGCTCGGCCACGCTCAAGTCTCTCAACCGCAACTGCTCCAAAGTTAATCACTCAGGCTCTTAGACTTGGCGGCCATTTTCCTCATGGGCTGCTTACAGACGGCAGGCTCATTTACCGCCATTTTCGCATTGCCATGTAATACCAGTAACGCAAGTACATTGTCTGTACTAATAGAGAGAAGGGTGTTGGTGCTGTTTAGCAGAGCGCTCAGTACTATAGTACAGCTGTACCCTGAGGGAAAAGGAGGGGCGCGAGCACTAACATATTGCCCCCCTCCTTCAGAGGGTAGGTAGCAGGAAGAAGGAGACAGCACAGTGTGAGAGGGAGGGTTGTGGGGGGCAGCAAGTGTGGGAGGGGAGTTTTGGGGATAGCAAGTGTTCGAGGGGGAAGCAA
>WMED01011555.1:0-15206 GCA_019650415.1 Pipa parva
TACAGCGCTGCGTAAATTTGTGGCGCTTTATAAATAAAATTATACATACATACATAACTCGGACATTTTTGGTGAAAAATTTTAATTTAGAACAGCTTGAATAATATTTCTTCACATTATGCCACCTAGATCAGTTCAGTACAAAACATAATAATTATTATCCAGACAGATATGTGTGTATATTTTCATGATATATTTACACCTGGCATTGTCGATCATGAATACAGCTTTTTTCATTTGATTTCAATAACTTCTTTCTATAAGTAGATACAATGTTTTTGTTTATACTATAGTACTTTTCCACTGCACAGTTACTCTGTATCAGTCATTCTCTTTATTCTCCATTGTCTTCCCATTGGTCGATACTCAGTTTTCGCCAAGATTTAATAAGTAGTAAAAATAATCTGCATGTCAAATTTTTTAAGGACATTTAAGATTACTTTAGGTGATCTCATGAGAAAAAATAATATGCATAATTTTGCATTTAAAACACACAGATGTTAGTTTTGCTCATAAATATGCAATAAGCATGCATCTCAGCAGTATTACGCACAAAAATACATTTACAGATTCTTACAGATTTGTATATATGAATTTATTGACATTTACGTAGGTCAGGGACACTTGACCTGATGGGTCATTTCTGTGAGACGTTCACTTAACTACACTGAAGGACACACCATGCATGTCTGGAACCTAAGATGTCTTTGATCACCATAATCATTAATTGTCTTACATCACAAAAATTTTTCACAAAAAGATTCACAATTACTATATAGAATTTATCATTTAAAATGTGATTTTGTTTGAATATTGCAACATAAGAATAAGTCGACAGATAACTACTGCTCAATTATGACGTTCAGCTTTGTCATCATCGTCAGGACTGGCCAACCAATTAAAGACAGACAGGAGAGGACAGTCCTAATTATGCCAATGGTTAATAGTGGTGCAAGCTTTCAGATGTGAGGCTTCCTTATATGTATATATGTCCAAAATAAAAAAGGGTTGTACATACAAAATATGACACAGGGAAATCTCCTGGTGGGCTTAGACCTCAGTCAGCCCACCTGGAGTTTCAAACTTCACCATAAAGTCATATTCCTGATTGTAGTTTATATCAGGTAGGGGTTTGGTAGCAAAAATGAGGTAGGATACAAAAAGGATAGGAAAATGAAGGGTCAAATGTTTTGATTAGTGGCCCCTGTGGTGGGTCCCTGAACTCCCCGGTGGGCCCCAACAATCAAGTCTCAATCTGCATGGTCATGTGTTTGTTACCTGCAGCTCCTATTGTCATTTCACCCTAATGTCATCTTAGGGGGCAGCACTAATATAAAAAAATATCATATGTAACCTGCATCCCTACAGCTGATACAAAACTACAACTCCCAGCATCACCTACAGGTAGACAAACTAATTGCAATAAAAAAAAATACAAGAATATGTAAACATGTACATGTCACTATTGTTAGGCAATACAAGGCATAATATTGTCCCCCCACACAAACACATGGTTAGCTGTCAGTCAAGAAAGAGCTGAATACCTTACTATGGAAACAAATCTCTCCTTACATTTAAACAAAAAAAACTGAAGAATGTTGAACACCCCCCAAAAAAATAGTGTACCCCTTTACTCTAGTGATTCCAAATAGACGTCAAATTCAAATGTCGTGCAAAGAATAAAAATAGAAAAAGTAATACCATAAAAAAAAAAATGTATATGAAAATTTGAACATCTTCTTCTTATTTAGAATTTCTGATTTGCGGGAAGAAAAATCTCCTTACATTCCTTTGCAAACAATTTGCTGTAAAACCACAGTTGTGAAAGACTTCTCACACAGGAACGGGTGGGATCTCCAATCCGTACATCCTTACTTGATTAACATTTCAAAAATATTTCATACCCTTGTGATATAATAGATAACACATGACTACATATAATATAATTGCACTTCCCTTTCTGATGACACTAACTTCTGTTGAACTGATTGATTGGCACTTGTTTAAGTTTATATATTTTGCTATTTAATAACATACACACCTATTTTACCCTTGAACAGCTTCCAAATCCGCTCTGCTTTTCATGTAATAGGTTCATTTTTGCCAACCCAAACAAACTATAATCAGCGATGATCAAAGACAACTGAATGTCTTGGCACTAAACAATATATCTGCATACTCATTACAGATTCCTTTACATTTCAGGGAACTAATGGGATCAATTTCATTCTTTTACAGCAACTTAACAGTTACCCAGACACCATCTGTGTTTTTGTTAACCTGAATCAGATATGAATTCTGTTATTGCAAGGTAGAGCAACTTGTTTAATGATTCTTAATCTTTTCCTTAATTAAATCATGCAGCCAACCTGAAAAATCTATCTTAATGCAAATTAGAAGCTTTTTTTTCTGCATTCATTTACAGTAATGCACTAATAAGGTTAATTAAAGAAGGTTCGCTTGCAGTTTATACAGATATTTATTCTGCTTAGTTTTTACTATTTTGCTACTTTGCATTGTATCTTCATGATAGCAGTAAAATAAACACATTTAAATTATTTCAGCAGTTATGCGTGGAATATTCAGTGATAGGCCTTTCATTCATTTATTTCTAAGAAGATGTGACATTACTGACTTATATTATGTGTGCCATATATTGAGACACTCTTTCCCCCGCTGTCAACTCCAAATGCTTCTTCCTGTTTGTAATTTGTGCAGTTACTGTTGTTTGTAAATAATGGGTGGGAACCCATTATTTATACCACCAGCACCACCCCCATACCAACACCTCCAGCAGCTGCACCCCCCATCTCGACCAACACCACCAGAAGCTGTCCCCTCCCCAGACCACCACCAGCAGCAGCTGCACCCCCACCCAACCCCCAGGACTGCCCCTCCCTCCCGGCGCTCTTGGATGGCCCTCAAAGACATTGTGCCCTGGGCGGTTGCCCACATTGCCCATAGCAATAGCTAAAGGAATAAGACTGATCAAAATTCTGAATATATCAGCCTCCACTGAAAACTTTGTGGGCAAAGCCATTAGTGTCATAGCACTAAATTGTTGGTTGGTATAGTAAGAACTATGCACAAATTACATTATTATAAGCATGAGCTTTTGTAAGACTTCATTTCTCCTTGAACTTTATGTGCATAATCAATGTTATTATTTTTGTTTAATGTAAAAGAATCACTCTTTAAATATATTGCTATTAGAAGTATTCTTACACACTGATAAAGCTGCCTTTTTTTTTAATAATCGTAACCATTAAGCACTGCATACAAAATTTAGAATTAAATCCCACTTAAAGGGACCCAACACAACCCTAGTATATTTTTTTTTTTGTGTAAAAGCCAATTTCTTGAGGAACAAGTTAATTCAGTAATATCCCTTAAAAAAATATTTTTCCAGTCGCCTTTTTCAGCATTCAACCCAAGTAAAATAGGTAAAATAGTAAAAGAGGTATCTATATGAAACATGTGGTTAACCACCCTGCTAGGAAGTATGTAGGCTAAAAGTATTTTTTTTAACTTCCCTACCAGCTCATACAAGTAACCTAGGTTTTACCTTGGGTTATACTTCATTTAATTTCTAGGGACAGAAAAAAACATGTAGACATCAACCAATGTTCCTAAATTGGAACATTCCTTTATATCTGATAAGGTACAATAACAAGTAAGAAAAGTACCATTAAAAAATATCTATTATAGCAAGAGTGAATAATTCCTAACAATCAGAAAAGCTGTAAAAAAAATCAGGTTACAAGCAAGACTTAATCGTTATTGGCTGAAACTTACACTTTACATATATCAATATTGACCTTATGGATTACTGTACTAATTTTACAAGCTAAGGCAGCAGGCTGAGATACAATTACTAAATTAGAAGTACACTTAGGTATCTTCATAAAACTAGCGGATTAAAATTGATGGATGGTTCAGGAAAGCATCTAAGCATTGTTGAAAGAGCCAATTTTTATTATATGATTTATTATTTCATTTGCCCAAAATTCTAATTTAGATATTTAGTTAACTTATTACAGTCAATGGATGTGACATCGATTTCCAATATAATGATACTGTGAGATTATAAATTATGTTGAATCGACATAAGGCATCGTTTGTTGGACAGGTCATTAGCAATGGTAAAATAAAAAAAAAAATCCTTAAGCATGAAGGTTTTCAATTGGTTTGGTGCTAAATATATACATTCCTGCTATGAGTTCAGAGTCCCATAACTCAACGATCTAGCTTGAAAAGACTGTCACATACTTACTACATGTGAGAATTAAATGATGCAGCTGCCACCGAGTTGAAAAATTACATGTTTTTCTTCAGTTCCCCTGAATATGAAAATTGTTTAGTCTACATCTGCAGTTTTAAAACAGCAGTAAATCTATTTGTTGTATAAAATATCCTTCTACATATGTGACCTCTATTAGTGCACATTTATGTATGATGTGTTGTGTCACATTGCAGTATATTTTGTCAGCATTTATAACAAATGCGGTAAAAAATATTATTATGCGTTTCTTGACTATGCCATTGTATTGTGGGTCAATGGCAGGAGTCCATCTATGCATACAGTAAGCTGTTTATTGTATGAATCATTCGAATTTGTAAATCCAAATAGACAGTGTTCATAAACAGGATATATATAGTTTAAACTATGCTGCTTAGCATGTAACAGAAATATTCAAGCATGAAAATGTCTGAGTGCTATTTTAAATTTATTTTGGCTTGAGTAGAATGCATGGCTTAAATATTAAAGGATCCCTAATGTTATTTACAATGCAAATCATCTATGTATATAATATAAAGTCAATAAGAAGGAAAGGTTCTTTTGTACAAGAGGCAGAGATGAAAACAATACAAAATCACAGACAAGAGATGTTACCTGTGCATGATAAGTAGAGATTAATAAAACTATTCAGCGACCTGAAACATTCACAGATTTCCTTTGACATTTGCAAAATAGTTTTAAGAAATTTCAGGTTTGACAAGTTTTATTTCGGCAGGCAGTAAAATTCACACATTCGAGGTGTCATGGATTTATTTAGGTTCAGAACATTGTGCCTGGAATAGGGTTTGTCTTAGAGCCATTAGCTAAGCCCACAGACCATTTCTTACAACCTCTAGCAAATAGCATCCCTACATTTCCCAGGAACGCTGCTAATTTTCTTAAGAGGTTGTCAGAAATTGTATCATTATCAGTAGACATATGGCCATTGCAGCATTGATATTCAAGTTACATGTTTATCTTGTACTTCTAAGTGCAAGTAACACTAGTAGTTATAGTGTTTAATATATAATTTCAAGATTATAATTATATTATAAATTGTAATGATAGGTGTATACAGTACCTTCAATGTTTGATTATATGTCCCATTACGATGGTAATTTTGTAAAGTATGGTTCCCATCATACACATTCCTACATGCTCTAGGTAGTCTTTATTAAGCAGTTCCTCAATAAAATATTGAATTGTTACATTTTCATATAATTTAATATGGACTTTAAATGTCATGGGAGGTAAGAAGAAAAAAGCAGTCCCCACCTGAATTTCTTCTGATTGTATGTTTTCCTAATTGGACTCATAGAGGCGTAACACTGGATATGGTTTATACTTTATAAATTGTGGTTTCTGCACTATTGGTTATCACTTGAGAAAGGGCTGTCTGTAAGCTCGAATCATGTTGTGAACCATTAAAAGCTATAATGATGGAATATTGCTCCAAGTTCCTTTAGTATATTCCTTTACAGTTTAAATTAATTCAGATGGGGATGTATGGAGTTTTAAAGGGGAACTATAATCAGATTACATATTTACATATGCAGTACTATACCTTAGTGAGAAGTGTTTCTCCCCAGTAGTTGTTTCATCTGAAGCAGAATGATTGAGTAGGCAGCACTGATAAACTCCTGCACCAGGAAATGTGTGTGTGACGTGTTCTGGCCAGTTTCCCATGGAAAGGTACCCTTCCCGGACATTTTTGCCCTACTTACTACTTAGCATATGTGCACAAGTCAGCTTTCCCTCTGTAATCTCCTGCATTCCAACTTAATTTATGCTTTCAAAAGGTCAGCACACTGCTTAACCAATAGCAGTCAGGCATCTTTTTCTTCTCATGTTTCCTGACTTGCAGAACAGAAAGAGAAGGGAGAGTAGGGGGAGGAAAATGTCAGCTCTCAGGAAAACTAATTAAGGGAAGAAAACTGCAAGTATTATTTCTTTCCTAAACTTTATTTAACTATTTGTGTCAGCAATTGGCTTAGTATAAAGGAGTTTTATACGTACGTGTGCAGTTATATCAACACTATGTGTGTAGTTATATCAGCACTATAGTGCCCCTTTGGTATAAGGGAATATATACACACACACTACAATTGCAATACACTGTTCTGAAACTAGAAATAGGCCATTTAATATGTGATGTGTAATGTATAAGGTATGTGTGTTGTTTGTAAAATAGCTGCTTCTCTGGTTTCGCAAAACATTTTGCCAAATCCTGATTCTGTTTGGTAAAGCAAAGCTAAATAGATAAAGTTTCAGCTTTAGTTTTTGTAACAGTAAAGCTATTTTGGAGATTTATATATACTGTATATATATATATATATATATATATATATATATATATACAGTATATATACACAGTATATAGGCTCAATACAACCAATTAGATATCATTAACAGAGCTCTCCTTGACCAGTGAATACTACTTACTGATTTGTTGCTGTGAGTTACAACTTTTATGCTTGTTGAAACAGAATATTCTAATAGTTGTATAACATTATATAATTATTAGAATTGAATGCATTAGAATGTAAAGAAACACTTGTTGCCAAAAATATTTTAATCTGTGTTTTGCAAAAAATACAGAAATAAAAAAAAGTATTAAAAAGTTGCTTTGGATAAATCAATTTCAGTTTCATTTAAAATAATGTTTCTTTTTACTTTTGAATCTCATAGAAAGTTATTTTAATAGTGAAATGGTTATTTTGTTTGACAATATGGTGCACAAAATTGCTAAATCATTATTATGTCACTAAAGCAAAATATACCAAACAGACTTTTTTTTAAGACCTAAGAATGCTTGCAAATAAATAAATAAATGTGTGAAACCAGCAATAATTAACTGAAGGTCCATGTATCAGGTACCAGGCAATTATCTTGCAGAAAATGTTCATTACTCAGTAATTGCTGTGCTGGAATAAGTAAGACTGATCAGATTTTGTGGATCACTTGTTGGAAAGTACATATAAAAAATTGATTTATTTTATGACATTGAACATGAACAATAATACTGCAATATGAAATATCTGTAATTAAAACATTTTTAAAATTAAGTCATAAAAAAACCTCCTGATTCTCATTTGAAGCATCAAGATAAGACAGTTAAAATGCATCTGAAAAAAAAATATATCTATATATAAATATATAGCAAAAGCACCATTTGCTTGATAAAACACTAATGAATTATTAATCGATCATCGCTAAAATGACAGTTGATATTAGAGCATTAAATTATTAATTTTTGAAATGCTATGAGAAGAAAAAAAAATGTAATAAACATAAACCAGGATGCTTAAGGCTTGACAGTTCCTTTTTTCATATCTTTATGATGAAAATAAGTTAAAAAAATACATAAACAAGTACACCCAATCAGGTGTACCGTTCATGCCTCTGATAAATAAAAATGGTTGCTCAATATAGTATAACTTAAAAAAAAAAAACATTTGAATCTAAAAAAACAGGGTTGCAGTTTGTTACTTAAAGTGTAAGTAAAGTTATGGACAAAACTATACATGCATTTCACATTTATAAAGTATAAACCTAAACTTAAACATTAAAATATAAAATCGATTTTGGGATAAGGAGTTCTCATCTCTTAATCAAACAGGCCTGCTCCCCCTCCCATTCTGTGTACAGACTCTTCCTTAGCAGTGCCGATAAACCCCACCCCCAAGTGAGGTCACAAACTATACAAGATCTCTCCTTCCCCTCTCTTATCTGAAAAGCCTGTTTATACCCCTGAGCATGCGCAGATAAGCCCTGTTCCACAGATAAGAACTGTGTGACAGGTTTTATCAGCACATGCTCGACAACCTGACCTTGTTGAAAATTCAGTTAGAGGAGGGGGCGTGTCATTAACTCTATACTACCCATAGCAGGAAACCTTCAATAAAACAATGCAGTTGCAAAGGGATATTGAGCTCTGCTGAGTTAAGAGGTGAGTCAGGAATTTCTTACTCAATTTATTGCTTAACAGTAGGTATTGGAATTTTCATGTCATTATCACTACTCTACTCAACTAATTGCATGTTTCCTGCCTGATAATTAGAAGAATTTATACTAAGATTTAAGTACCCATTACGAAAAAGAATTAAAAATTTGGTTAACAATTCATCAGAATGTTGATTTAGAAGAACCATATCACAAGGTATTTTCTTTTTGTTTTTTTAAGAGAAGATAAGTTCTGATTAGTAGGGACAACGACAGTAATATTTTAGAAGTCAGTTTGAGATTCAGATCTCTAAAGAATTTGAAATATTTTTCTAGGAAAAATTATAGTCTAATGGGAAACATAAAATAGTGTTATGTTAAACTGTAGGTAAACCCTGTATATAAATAAAGCTCTGAGGGGTGAAATTTATAAAAGGTGGACTTTACCCAGAGAAATCTCATTTTGTTCGCATGAGATTGCTTTCGAGTTTTCCAATTTTTTTCCATGTAAAGGTAGCCATACTTTGCATTAGTAGCATGGCTACCTTTCCATTGAAAATACTGAAAAATCAGAACTGAAAATTCAATCCCAAAATCTCGAAAGAAATTCTGCAAGAACAAAACAAGATTTCTATCTCGCTCTGGGTCTTTAATAAATAAATTTCACCCCAAAAGTCAGTTTTACATAGCCACAGCAAACATAATTTGTTTAACACAGCATAAGATGATGGTTAATTGTTTCAGAAGTAATAGTGTTGATCCTGAGGTGAGTATTCCTTAATTGTGAATTTAGCACTACTAATTCTAGTACTTTCATCCCAGTACAATATACAAACTGTAAGTAAATAGATTAGGAAGAAGCAGCACGATGGATGGTGGATTAAACCATTGACTTTTACTGTGATACAAACAGTGACATGTTTTGGGCAGCAACCCTTTATCAAATTGTTTCAGAAATAGGATGAAAACATGACTGACCAGCGATAAAATGCAAGGGTACAGATGGAAACATCAAGAATTACTGTGTAGAAAAACCTAATTGCAATTTTTATTTAGAATGAATTTTTTCTTTAGAACAAACTAGAAGCAACTTCCTCTGATAACGCCACAAACCCAGTAAGCTATATTGGATGGAGAGCATATTATGAACAAATTAATATGTTTGCAAAAGTGTACAGTTCCCTGAAAGGGAGCTACAGTCTCAGGCTAAAGCTTAATATGCAGCCCGCTGAGTTATTAATTTCACAATAAAGCAAAGGACTACAGCCCTGCAGGGCTTGACACGGTCAGTAAATGTGCACATTGAAGTTGTATTGCACTAATTTGCACAAATTGACAGCAGCACTGAGTTAGAGAACAGAGTAGCAGTTAAGGTCCTGCTCTCTGCTGTCGTTTGTTACAATGTGAAAGGAAGTACTCCAGCTGCCAGATGATAAGATCCATCATTTACCAAAATATGAGTATTTAGTTAAGCACAAGCTGACTGAAATTTAGCCACCCTGTAACTTTATATCTCCTTCAGCTAATGAAGCATATGGTTAAATTTCACACTAGCTCTACACTAGTTTTTAGCAATATTACATTGTCTTTTATTGTGTATTCATCTCATTTCCATATATTATTTTTATTCATTTAGGGAGTCCACAGAAAAAGCTTTAAGGAGGGATGGCACAGTCATGTCATTATGTTATTGTCATATTACATGCGGATGCAGTGAGATTGATGGAAGGAATCATCGAGAGTAGTCCTCCTAGTCTTCCCCTCTGTTCTGCCCTATCTATCTAATGGATAGCCACTGCCTTCTCCAATATGGTGGCTGCCATCCATTAGACAGATAAAGCAAGAAAGATGGGTAAATCTGAAGACTAGAACTACTCCCGATGTGTCCCTCTGGGGTGAGGAGGGTGTAGACTGTGGCAGTTTGCAGGGTGGCACTTTCCCCATTCAGGACACTAATGATATCATGTAATAATTTTTTTTTCCATTTGTGTACATTTTTATATTGTTACTTGCTTTTCCTGTCCCATCTTCTCCAAATATCCCAAAAAAACAAACAAACAAACAAACAAAAAAGACTGGCTTTAGAAAAGAAAAAAATCCTGGAAACAAATGAATTCTGATATTAATATTTAAGTAACAAACCAGCCAATATGAAACATCAGTCACATAAAAAGCAAGATGCTGTTTGCAATTGACCTGGAATTATTGCACTAGTAAAATTCTATATTTCTAATATGTAAAAACAAAAAGAAATAATAAGCCCAAATGTAATATGTGCAATTTCCACTATGGTAAAAGGTAATATAGTCGTGGTATAAAGAAAGACAAATATTATCAAAACCTCTTGAGTCAAGGTCTATGAAAAGCTTTTTCAGAGGACTAAAATTAACAATTTTACCATTTAAAGTATGCAAACTGAATCGAAAAATTCATTGTTTTTTCAAATGAATTATGCAGTGATTTTATTTAGTGTGAGACAGAGGTGTGTATTAACTGAAGAAGTGTTGTAGTTGAAAGGACGTGTTTTCTCTCAGGTTAAATTAGGATGAATTAGGATGCAGGTTTACGGTTTTCAGAAAACAGCCTTACTTATTCCATAGGCAGAATGAACTGAAGTCAACTGGTCATCTTCACATTCAACTGATCAATTCAAAATGTCTTCTGCTGGTAGGAAAATCAAATCCATGCAACATATTGTATACCACCACGTACATCTGTAATAGGAATGGAATAGATGAATAATATTAAAAGGTTTAGGAAATAAATAACGTAGCAGCTGGAATGTTCACAACTGTGAAATCATAATAACATTATAACATTATATGACACTTTTGAGATCAGATTATCAATCCCACCCCTGCCAACAACAACTACGTTTATAAGATGGATCTCCAACTTTTGATCTCCTTACTGTTATTTAACTACAGTTCCCAACATCTATCTGTATGACAGAACAAAAAAAACACTAGTGCACAAACCACAAATATAAAATGGGGCATTACTATGTAACAGGAATGACACATACGGTGCAGGATCTATGAACAATCTCTTCTAAGTGTAATGTTTGAAAAGCCAAAGTACAGGTCGCTTCTGGCTCTCTCAGTGCTAGTTCCATTAAATAGTTCTTGTCCCACGTACAGATCTGTGTTATTGAAAGAGAAATTCAAATCATTCATTGTACATATGATAACTGATAGGCGCAAGTGGGTTTGAGCATTTTTTAAGTAAAATTACACAATGTTTTATTTTATGCAATGAAATATGTGCTCTTTATGATAACTATTTCCTTAGCAGTATTATCAAACAACTTCTAAGTGTAATATACTTCAACACACACTGTAACTTGCCCAGTACCAAGTAGTTTGAGCAGTAGGAAAACAGAAACACCTAATGAAGTGTCCCTCTGACAGGGGTAACCTAAATTTAATATTGGAAAGTCTTATACTATGATTTGAATTCCTACACTGGATACTTTAGCAACCAATCAAAGTAATCTAGAACTTAATTATACTTACCCACCTAAGAAGTACTAGTGTCTGTAACAAACACATGACATGCTCCTTCCCTGGAGTTGTAGCTATGACATTTCATAGACCATATAATCCATACTAACATCTTTGCCCCCAGTTAGGATACCGGTGGTCAGTGTAGGGAGACCACACTAAAAGATCTACATGAAGAATGATTCCACCTTGGCTGCATAGCTTGAAAGATGGTTACCATACCTTGGTACTGGTAACTAAAAGTTATTAATGAATGCTGACATTCAACAGAGAATTGCCAGAGCTGTAGGCTAAGAAATACTCTACTAGAACGTTGTTGTTTGTTGATATTTCAAAATTAAAATATTGGCATAAGTAGCTATTAGCAGTGTAATAACATGCAATGGAAATCTGCATAACATAATGTAAACAGAAGGTGTACAAAACTGATTAAGCTATTTACCAAGGACAAGAAAGCAACTCTTTATAAAATGTCGCACAGGATAACAACACAAGCCAAAAGAAACTGACAGAATCACCAGGTGCCCCTAAATTGTAAGTCAATTGTTTGTGTTGTCTGCCAAATGCTTCATGGCTGCTCCCTTGAATATCATCCTCTGTAGTCTGGGAATAGTGCAAATATTTAACCCATTCATGCTTTCTGTATAAAGCAAACAGTAACCAAAAAAAATGTGACACTAACTGCTGTTACCCAAAAATATTAATGCAATAAAAGGAACATTTATCATAAGTGATACTTTTTTTAAAAAAAATAGTACCTACTATGCAGCAGGGAAGGTAAAAGTAAGTTGATGTCCTCAGTCTTGTGATGCTATGTACAAGCCAAGATTATTTATTTTTTTAATAAATACTGCTATATTTTTGGCATAAAACATAAACTCTCTAAATATTTCTTATTTATTTGGTTAGAACTTGAGAAAAACTCACCAGGCTCTGCTCCCTGGAATTATTAGGCTGTCCAACTGTCTGATGCCCATTTTATGGTAGTCTGGTGTCTATTTTATGGTAGTCCTTTCTAGGTACACACAGGACTCTGGGGAGGAATTCACGATACTCTGAAGTGAGGTGTGGAGTCCTCGCCTCACTTTGCACTGACTGAGATGCGCTCGCTGATGTCCTGCACACGGGCATCAGCGAGCGCATTAAAGGGATTCCAGTCTCGGCGAGAGCAAAAGAGTTGCCTTGCCGAGACAGGAATCCCTTTAATGCTTCAGAGTATCGTGAATTCCCCCCATCTGTTTTACTGTATAGGGCAAACAAAATATGCAGCATTTACATACAAACGTACAACCTGTTCCCTTTCCTATAGTTTCCAGCTTCACATCCATACTTTTCCAAATTAGATTTTTTTTTTAAATATTGCAAAATAATCTACTGCTGTGAATGAACTTTACAGCCTCTCAACTCACACTTAAATGAGTGTTTTTATTCAGAATAAGTTACCATTCAATGACAATATGGGCGAAATTTATTAAAGTCATAAATTTTACCGATCGATCGAATTTTCAAAATTTTGAGCAAAATTTCAACATTTCGAATGAAATTTCGATCGGAATTTTGAAATTTCGATCGATCAATCGATCACTTCGCCTTTAATAAATTTCGCCCATATATGACTGCATTTTTTCAGATTGTGATGTTAGAGTAATGCACCAAGAGATAGACAGGGGAATTCAACAACAATGACAATTTTTCTAAAGGTCTAGTAACCCATAGCAACCAATCAGCTGTTAGCATTCACTGATATAGGGAAAGCAGAATATTGAAAGGCAAATTTAGATTTGTTGCTATGGGTTACTAGGCCTAAACAATTGCCCCTGTTCATGAATAACCTCCATAGTTTGGGTGAAATTTATTAAGCTCGGAAAAGCTGTTTCGGGTAGCCATACAGTACAGCTACCTTCTCTCCATAGATATATTCAATAAAAAAAAGTTTCTCACAACAAGTATCGCATGAGGCAAATCTCGTTTACACAAATATGCAGTTTTCATTAATCCAGAGTATGGAAAAATTGTAGGTGTTATTGAGCTATAAATCCTTTCAGATAATTATGGAGATAGCCTTTTATGCTCATGTCCTTCTCTTGACCCTTCAAAGCAACCTGGCCAACTTATATTTTATTCTGTGATTGGCCAGGCACCTCTTGCATGTCTATTTTGATACACAGGGTTCCAACTGAGATTTAAATGTTTCTATGTGATGCATTTATTTTATAATTCATGTTATTCAGAGCATATTGAATGCTACAGTGTGCACTATCATGCTTTTTCAGCTTGTATATATTTCTGGCTTAATTGTTTGCTGCCTGGTAGTGCAGCATTATGCAATGCAACCACTTTTGTGTTATATGTAGTCTGCAGAAGTCATTGATTTGTCCCATAATAGTCTCAAACACTGCGTTGAAGTGCACACCAGTATGTTAGAAAGTGGTGCTAGATTGTTAGATGCAGGGCACACATCACAAAATTTGCAACAAGGTAGAGGAATAGAGTATGCACACACACGAAGGAGGGTATATAACATTATTTAATTAAACCATCAGTGCAGGTTAACAAACAGCAACATTTCGGGGGGGGGGGGGGGGGGGGGGGGTACAATCCTGACAAAGGGTGGATTGTACCCCTCAAAACTTTGCTGTTTGTTAACCTGCACTGATGGTTTAATTAAATAAGGTTCATATAACTTCCTGCATGTAAGTGGAGACTCTATTCCTCTACTTTGTTGCCATAATAGCCTCACACAAAGCATGGTGCGAAATATAGTCTATATCAGTTATCAAAAAGAATCAACATAATTGTGACCCTCATATCACACAGCTGTGCTAATGAGCGTAGAAAGGTAGTCTGTCTCTGTTATAACCTGGCACAAAGCAGGCATGCTATCACATAACACAGAGCAATGATTGCACAAATAGCATGTTGGGAAATGTAGGCCTTGGGTCTTTTTTTATTTCTGTCTTTCTCTCTCTCACTCCCATAAACTGGTTCATATTAATTTGATTTGTTTGCAGTGTTTCAACCTGGCTTGTACTTGTTTCATGGACCATTTAGGTTATTTGAAAGAAATTCAAACCTGCATCGGTGTGACAATGTCAGATTGTTCAATAACAAATAGTTGACATACAATCTTATTTATATAAGAGGAGCAGAGATAAGACAATAACCAGTTACCAAAAAATATCTAAATATTACTTCTTGTAAAAATATACATGTTGTAATCTTAACTTAGGTTAAAAATTGTCCAGAGCTTTCAATTTAGAGATCCCTTTAGACCTCTCTGTTCAAGGTCACCCCCCATTTGTGACTGATTCACCTGATTCAATGCCAAAATAATTTCTTGGTGTAAACTGAATCAGTCCATGATCTCAGTAGGCACTGTACAAAGATTAGTACTTTTTTATCATGGAATTATAGTTCCCTATAGTAATTGTATATATATATATATATATATATATATATATATATATATATATATATATATA
>WMED01011557.1:0-15205 GCA_019650415.1 Pipa parva
GCTAAAATGAATTTATTAAAATAGACACAAGAGCCACAAATCTTACAAGCAACTGTGACTATCCTTAATTGGCACCCTATAGGGGCAGCTACCTGTTGGATGCACATCTCAAAGAAGTATTGTGCCTGTATCTCTTCTGCCACATAACCTACTTTTTACTATTTTTGTGTTTCTAAAGTCCCTGGCACTTTTTTTATTTATAAACTACCCAGTGCCATATTGCACTGCCTCAAGAACCCATCAGTCCCCAAATTTCATGTGAGAGCCCACTCCAGAGGGAAGAGTCCAAGGTTTTGAAAGGTCTTATGCTGCTACAGCAACCTACATTTAACCAAAGCATTAAAAATAGTCCAACACAAAACATTAAACAATAGTTTAATGTTCTCAACAATAGTTGAGATCTGGATCCTTCGCATCACTTCGCACAGACTGTTATGCGCTCACTGATGTCCTGCACGCGGATATCAGCGAACGCTTTAAAGGGATTCCAGTCTCGGCGAGATCACTCAAGTCGCCTCGCCGAGACTAGAATCCCTTTCAAGCGTTCGCTGATGTCCACGTGCAGGACATCAGCGAGCACATAACAGTATGTGCGAAGTGATGTGAAGGATCCGGAGCTCACTTCGCACTATGGTGAATTACCCCCTTAGTGTTAAATGTGCTTTCTGCATTTGTGAATATACATTATGAAACTTAATCTAGATTCTCTGTTCATTCTGAACAATAATAGAAGATTGTGTCACTTTCAGTAGAACATCAGATCAGCTGGGCTACAACTGTGAACAAGAAGGAGTCTGAAAGCAGTGGGTGAGTTGGATAAGAGATCTACAGCTGCACACACACTCCAGCCAGCTGAACGCATGTGTACAGCAAGCAGCTCCGGGAGTGGTTTGAAGACAGAGAGGAAGAGAGGGGAGAGGGGAGAGCTGCAGTACAGTCAGAGAGAGAGAGAGAGAGAGAGAGAGAGAGACTACTACATTAAGTGGAAGCCTGCAATGAATGCACAGGGTAAGTGTATGTTGGGGGTATATGTAGAAAGAAGGAAATGGTACTGGTGGTGTTATTGGGAATGTTATGAAATGCAGGAATGATGAAGCTCATTAAGAATGCCAGTTGTTTGAGGGCGGAAGCTGTTTTGGAAGAGCATTGGCATACTAGAAAAACTGGACGTCACTGGGGTCTCAGTTTTGGGGGATGGCACCTGTTATGGTAGTGGAGGGGGTTTATGTTATGGGAGTAAAGGGAAATAAAAAAAAAAATCCATAATTATTAGGGGCACTAGGAAATTGGTTTGTGTTTAATATACATATAATGATATTTATGTGATGGTTTGTTAGCTAAAATAAGTAGCTTAATTCTTGGCATTCCAAAGGATGTAAGCGCTCTCTGACCTTCTTGCACAATGAAGGCAGCTGCAGCCACACTGTTATTTTTCCACTATGATGTAATATTGTTATATTTTTCTACTATAATGTTAATAACTTAAGACATACAATGGAAATAATATTTATAAAGCAGTCGCTTCTTCTCCAGCATTCTTTTCATGCTGTTCTGTGGTCTCCATGTAAATGTCAAGTTAAATAAGATAGATGATTTAGAAAGCTGGTTTCACTGCTGCAGTGTCCTGCAGTATAGGGGTGGTAATATATCAGTAGGTCTATGTGAATTGCACAATAGCTATCTATTGCTACATCTGGAAGCTGCACAAAACTGACTTTCCTTATTCTCTGTTTGACTGTCGCTATCACATTAAATTCTTGCAATAGAATTTGGTTTTCAGTAGGGCTAAGGCACACCAGATTATCTGTTGTTAATAAGGCTATTCGTCTCAACTAGCTCACTCTTTTTGCACCAGACCAAAAATTAGGGTTTATACATCCCACACAGAATAATTTACTGAAAAGATTGTTATTTTCCAACTTCTACAGAGACAGAAAGAGAGGGACCATGTTTAAGATGTATTTACCCACATTTATCTCTCTACATTATAATTATATCTCATATCTATTTGTAAAAGGTATTCCTGCTGCTTTGGAGTAACTTACAGTAAGCCAAAAATTACATAATCCTCACAGTATTCATTCAGCACTCTATTGTTAACCTATAGTTTTTATTAAGAGGTTGAATTTATATATAATTTATATATAATAACACAGTGTATATTAAAGAACAAGTATATGGTAGTAAAGACCCACCTTAAGTGTAATAATGTGATAATCATACTATTGTAAGTAAGTACAACTAAGCGACAGAGCTTGTGTCTTGACCATATTTACTTTCTGTAGTATATCTGTAATATATTTTATAATATATCTGGACATCTTATATTCATCTGAGGAAGTGGAACCTTCCATATATACAGTAAACCACGGATCTCTTAATAAAGACTGCATGTTAATATAATCAAATGTTGTTTTAGTGCTGTGGGGACTATCTGCATTAGAGCCCATGCTACACCTTACCCTATTAGCTGTCCTGCACCTTCTGATTCTTCATTGTCATTACCCTCACTGGGACTCCACTGGTTTGGTCTTTCAGTCTATTATCACTCATTATCCATTACCATTACATAACATTATACATTTTCCCTGTCCCTACCAACCTCTTCTGCTAGGGTTAGTCACAAAGAAAGTATAGAGAATGGAGGGTCAAGAAATAGAGAATTTGGTAGCCCAGATTAGAGAAGAGGCACTGAGGAGAGGAGGGGATTGGCTTAGAGGGCCTACACGCCCCCCCCCCCCCAAGCCAGAAGGTCGAGACTCCCCAATTGCTTGAGTTTCCTGGACATACTTGCAATGGAAGAAAGAGCAGGACCCCAGTCACAGTATTGCAGCCATCATAGGAGGAGGAAATCGGCAGAACGCAGTCAGCAGTGGATAGGCCAGGTAAGGCCTCTGTTCATAATGCTGGATCACATGGGATAGCATGGGTGTGTCTTCATCACGCAGCAATCATCAGAGAAGGATGAGAGTGGCAGGTCAGCAGAGTGTGGTGCATGCCTGATAAGGCCTCCATCACGGGGGATCATGTCACAGCAATACAGGCCCCATCACGGGGGGATCACGTGGCCATGATGTCATCTCGTGGTGACGCTTCCTAGGTAAAAAACAAAAGGAACAGGAGGAGGGAGAGGACAATCACGGTCCCTGCTGCTTCAAGAGTTGGGCGGTGGGGATTAGGTAAGAGGGGAATTTATGAGTGGAGCACGGAGGAAGCAGGGTAGCAGAGGAAAATTAACACTGCAGGAAATGGGAGCGAAGGCACATGGGGAGAAGAGCTTCTCATAGGGTTCAGTCATCCCATCCCAGGAATCGGAGGTAACAGGAGGGAAGAAGATGGTAGCACATTTGGGGTAGAGGCAAGGAGGAGGATTGAAATACATCTATATACCAGGGAAGAGCAGGGGGAATTAGGGTGGGAGGAGAGAGACCTAATTCGGGGTGCTAGGGGACAATATGGGTATACTAGCTGGGCAGGTGGAAGGCAATCCAGTAGGCAAATGGAATAAGTTGGAGGTGCTAACAAGAGTTAGAAGCATGGGAAGAGAAGGGGTACTAGATAGGGAAGACAGGGAGTTATGGGGATACAGGTAGAGTGCTGAAGTGTGCGAAAGACAGGGTTTAACAGCCTGGGGACAACCATGTATATCTTCACACGACCATCAAGAAATTGGTAGCAGTCACTCTATGAACCAGGAGTTGGGCCCCAGCAACCGAGAAAGAGGGCAAAGAGACAGCATGAATATACCATCAGTACCAGGTGGGCATATTAACCCCAGAAGTACACAACAAGAAAATGCTGTAGACACAATAGAGACTACGGGTGAAGGAAATTTACGTCACAGCAATACAAGGGTAAATGTGGTAGGAGGATCAGGAGGTAAGGGGCCAATGTCAGTCACTAGCCAGTCTCAAACAAATGTTAGAGCAGTGGGAGGCGTTTTGTTTTGTCATTAACATAATGATATTAGAGATTAAAAAGAGAAAGAATGAGCCAAGCAACTTTGTCTACATTTTAACTTACACTTTGGCAACTCTGCGCTCTTGTGGTAAGTACGATCTTTCATGAATTACCCCCTAAGACATGATTCTTCCTTTGTGAATAATAGTCATGTGGTCCAGGTGTCTTTGTATCTTTCCCTTAAATGTATGTCATGTGCTGATAATTCTTCAAATGTGTTGATTTCGTTCACTTTCCCTAGCCATTCCTTTATTGTTATTGGTATTTTGTGATTTCCAATATTTGGGAATCAATGTTTTTGCTGTGTTTAGCAGATGCATCTCTAAATCATTCCGTCTATTTGACTCCTGTTTCTCTGAGCTGAACAGCAATGTGTGTTTTGGAGAGTCTGGTACCTGAAGTGTTATTTGTGTTATTAACTGTCTAATGGTATTTCAGTAGAGTTTAATTTAAGGACAGTCCCAGCATATATGCAAAACCTTAATTGTGAATTTAGCTCTAGTTCCAGTACTCCCGCCCCAGTACAATATACAAATTGTAAGTAAATAGGTTAGGAAGAAGCAGCACGATGAATGGTGGATTTAACCATTGACTTTTACTATGATACAAACAGCAACAGTGACATGTTTTGGGCAGCAGCCCTTTATCAAACTCACTATATATGCAATAGGGTTCCTCTTTGAACACATCCTTTCCAGCATTTGTCTGACAGATTTGGGTATATTTGTTTGAGTTTTGCCGGTGTTCTATACCAGTCTGTTAGTAGTTTATAATTTGTTTCGTTTATTCTACAGCATCTTGAGCTAGAGAGTAGGCTTCATATTATTTTTGAGGTTTGTTTTTCTGGTAATGGGGTCTTTAATTCTTTAGACCATTTTTTTGTATGAAGTGTAGCTTAGATAGTCTTGTTGTTTGTGATATTATTTGGTATATCCAGGTTATTGTGTGTGGGTGGTGTTGTTCTTGTGCATATCTTTTCAAATTCTGTGAGCTGTCTGCTTACATTTATGGTCCCTATTTTCTTTATGAAGTTTTGCATTTCAGCATATTTTAGGAGGTTGGATTTTGTGAAAGTTGTGTTACATTCCAGAAGACCTTTTGGTATTATGTCATTGTTTTTTATCAAATAGAATATTCTGAGGTCTTTGTCCTGCAGCCAATTTTTAAGATCAGCCACTGCTTTTCCTGGAGGGAATTGTGGGTTGTTTAGTATAGGTGTAAGTGGTGAGGGGTGTTTTGTGATGTGTTTTTTCTGTTTGTATTTGTCCCATGTTTTGATTGTGTTGTGCAATATTTGCCGTGTGTTGTGTAATAATCTTCTGTTCTATGTTTGGAGCCATGGTATTTGGGTTAGCAATGACAGTGTGCTTGGCAGACTAAAGGGCAGACCTTTCAATATAACTTAACCTAAATAATAACCACACAACTTGGCAATGGTGGAAAATTGGCCACAGCTTTATTAAACATCAAGCCAAATATAATTAAAGATGCTAACAGTTGCAAGGGCAACTGGCACATAATAAAAAACCTTAATTGACCTGGAGTCTCTGACTATCTGAGCAAGAGAACAAAACCGTGAGCTACTGTCCCCTTCCAGAGTAGCCATAACTCACCAAACTATAACAGTTCTTGCACTGTCAGTGCCAAAAACCCTTCACCGATAATTTGCCTGTTTTATAAGGCAAATTTATGCCCCAGCACTGACAACGCTCCTTGAATTCCACTTTGAAAATTCATATTGAGTATATCCAAACCAATCTGGTTTAAATGAACACCATCTTTCCTTAATAAAATGGAATTGTGTTTCTCCAATTCTTTGTGTCTAATGGCCAATCCACCAATGCCTTTGATGAATGAGGTTATTGCTTTGTTTAGCTTTATTCTGCATTTATCCATGGCTTTATTATATATGGCTCCTCTCCAAAACTGCCTAGAAATTATATCTGACCAAATGACCATTAAACCTGGGATAGTGTTGACGCATGTGGCTAGGTCTTGTTTTATCTGTCTAATAAGGTGAGTGTTCTTTTGCTTTCCTAAATCGTTACCACCAGCGTGTACCACAAAAATATCTGGTTTTTGATTGGTGTGACTTAATAGTCGTACATCTGGTAGGATTTGGTGCCATGCAAAGCCCCTGATACCCCTTTATCTAATTTTTTTCCCTTTCTGTAGAGATACCCAATGCATCTCTGTAAGGTCTACTAGTAGCCCTCCTTGCTGACTAGTACATGAAGGAATGACCCAAGATCCGTATGTGAACCAGCTTGTATCCTGTAAAAAAGTAATTTGTTAGGACGGCATTAAATGTGGCCGTATGTAAATTTTATAACGGCCAGATGACCATCTTCCAATGTTCTTAACCCCTTGTTCTGAGAAGCCTGATATGTTTGCTTTAGTTGCAGCCCTTATGCGGAATGAATATGAATAAATGCCTCTGGGGGGAATCCCATTGCCAAATGCATTACTTTAGTATTGTTCTAAATTGATAAATAGATAGGAATGATTTATCGTTATGGCAAAATAAAGGACCATGGTGGTTTCCTCTCATTTTAGTGAATGCTGACAGTTGTTTTATAGGGCATATAGGGCTCTTAATGTCACTGTTTCGCCTTTACCTTGCTGGTATGTTTTGCAGCGTTCTATTTGAAACATTGGTGGACTATTGGTTAATAAGGTGTTTTCCCAAAGGATGCCGCCTGGCCTGCTAATTGAGGGCCATACCATTCCCCATCCTGAAGAATGCTGTTGTAAAGGCTGTACTAAAGAGTGATATTTCGTATGCGTTGTTACGTATGGCGTTTGTTGCCTGGCATATAATGCTTAACACATTAAATGAAATTGGTTTTCTATTGTCCTTTGCTGTTTTACTGTGTTTCCATCCTTTCACTTGTTTTATGCAAAATTCTTTAGTTATGTCTGGCCAGGACATTAGCTGAAATACAAATGTTTGTAGTAAGGCAAGCGCTGACATGTTCCTTTGTGCTGTATTTTATTCTGAACATTGCTGTGCTATTGGTACGCAGCATGCAGTTCACCAAACCTGTGAGTAGGAATAGAGTAAATATATAGATAAACAGATATTCTATATATAAAAGGTATAGCGCCAAAACAATAAAACTGATATATAATAATAATAAATAAATGAATTTTACATGACAGTCAATAAATAAAGTCCAAAAGAAAAAATCAAAGGAAAGTCCAATAAATGTCCAAAAACCTCCCTTAATTTAGAACTCCTGCACTGAACCAAAGGAAAGTAGGGAAATATGTGAAGGAACCCCGGGTTGAAGACAAAAATACGATGCTGAGAAACTCAGTCAAGAAAGGCAGCGCTGGAACAAACAATGTAGATCGGGAGAACAAAAAGAATCTCCCCTAGTGTAATACAGTTACAGAGCTATATAGTGATACAAAAGGTGTCATATAAGGTGCTTGTGACCAGGTGGTTCACTTGAGGTAGATAGTATCAGTGCTGACGAATCTCCATTGTGAAGTATATTTAACTGTGACTATACATTATATATATTATAACATATTACAGTGTTATAAATAGGTTGATTCATAGGATAAATAAATAAATAATGTGAATATTGGTGAAACAAATAGTGATATTGTTATCATGTGCTGACAACACATCCAGAGCATAATAGCACTTTAAAAAATCCAACTCTCACTGGGATGTTCCTAATCCTTGTGTGATCCTTGTGTCAAAAAGTGCTAGGTACTAACACTTTAAAATTCCAACTCTCAATAGGATGTTCCTTAAGCTTGTGTAGTCAAACCAGAAGATATATAAAAGCCAGTAAAAAATACACTCAACGCGTTTCGCCAGAAACCCTGGATTTTTGTATCACTATATAGCTCTGTAACTGTATTACACTAGGGGAGTTTCTTTTTGTTCTCTCTATCTACATTGTTTGTTCCAGCGCTGCCTTTCTTGACTGTGAGTAGGAATGTTGGGTGTTGATAGATAATGATCTTAGTAACCACTGGCTTAGATCAGCCCAGTTCCCTCAACTTACATACTTTTTATATGTATGCTAGGGTAGATATCATTCTACTAGAAAGGTCTTGGAAAGAGCTTGTGACTGACAACCAATTCAACCAAACCTGTGAGTGGAAATGTTAAATGTTAAGAGAAAGTGATCTCAGCGGCCACTGGCTTAGGTCAGTGAAACCACTGACCGCAATGAGGCTGACGCAGGGTGACCCTTGCTGTAGGCATGAGATAATAAAAATAAATTTGAAACTCTAAAGGTTGTAAACGAGAGAGCATCAGTTACTGTATTGTCTATGCCTGGTACATGCTGAGTACTATAAATGCAAACCTAAATTTATTGGTTCACATATTAGATTACATGGGTCAAAGCTGTGACTATTTGTGCAAATGCTTGACAGATGAGTGACTTATCCTGTATCTCAAATGTGACTGATAAATTCCATTAAGTGCCATCTAAATACAATTATCGAGTTTTATCTAAATGATATTAGGCTGGATTTACTTATAAGAGTGCAGCCCCATAGGTCTATATGCTTGCACGTAATAGATTTGTTAACTAAATCTGTAAAGTTCCAGAATTATGCAGAGTAAATAAAAATATTATTAGTTTGCATACACATATAACAATTTCATTAACTATATCCTCTGTAGCAGTGCAGGCTCTGCCATTAGGCAGAGTAGGCAAATGCTAGGGGCACCGCCTGCCCAGGGGGGCGCCCCTAGCATTTTTTTTTACATTGTGCCAGCTGGCTGGGAGGTTACGTGCAGCCACGGCTCAACTTATTGGGAGATCTAAAGTTGAGCTGCGGTTGGATGGCGGTGTTGGAGATGAGTGGGGGCGGCGTGGAGCAGGAAGGGTGTCGCAGGGGGGGCGGCGCGGGATTGGGGGGAACCTAGGGCGCCAATAGGGCCAGAGCCACCTCTGCTCTGTAGTGTAGATAAATCTGCAAAGTTCAAGAAATTATGCAAAAAAATAAAATTATCAGTTTGCATGCACACATAACAAATACATACATCATTTGTAGTTAAATAAATCTACAAAGTTCCAGAATTAAACAAATTATCAGGTTGCATCCAAATTTATCATTATGTATCCACTTCCCGAGTGTGCAGCCCATGCGGACCTCAGTATTCAAATGTAAAGAATTACTTAACTATTGTCTCTGTAATTCAGATAAAGCTGCAACGTTTCAGATATATGTCAAGTAAATATAATTATCAGGTTGCATATAAGACTATCAAGCTGTAACACATATGCAGCATGTAGCTCACTGCAGATTTGAACCCCTACTAGTTGCATGTACATATAAAGAATAAGTTAACTATATTCCCTGTAATTCAGGTCAATTTGCAAAATTCTGGAATATGCAACCTATGTTGACCTGGGCCATATGTGATGAGTGAATATGATCTTCATGTTGCATATAAAAAAAGTATCAGACTGACAGGCAATCACCCAGCATGTGGCCCATGCAAACCTAAGCTTTCTTGTATTTGAATGCACTTACTCAAAATTAGTTAACTATATCCTCTGTGATTCAGATCAAACCATAAAGACTGACAATTATGCAGTGTAAATAAAATTATCAGGGTTGCATATACAATTATCCTGCTGTGTACAATAACCCTTCATGCAACCAAAGACTCTAAAGGGGTTATTCATTAAGGTGCAAATTCAACTGGCGAATTCGCAAACAGCGGATTCCCATAGTAAATCCGCTACAATTTTCCCATTGTAAAGTTGCAACAATTTTTAAAAGTTAAAGTTGTGACAATTTTCCCATAATAAAGTCGCGACTGCGACAATATTCTCATTATAAAGACGTGACTGTGACAGTAGCAGCCTATTGCGACAGTCTTTATCTGGCGAATTCACACCTATACGCAACATTTCGGACTTTAGTGAATAACCCCCTTATAAGTCTTATGTATTTGTGTACATACACAAGGAATCAGTAAATATATCATCCATTACTCAAAGCAAGTAGCTAGGAAGAAATATGCAGTACAAATAAAATTGTTAATTTACACCTAAAATGATAAAAAGATGGCGGCCGCGCAAGTCCTGCGCGCAGCCAGCAGCCACAATTAGGATGCCTTCCGAGTCTCAGCCGCGGACCCAGATCATTTGCAGTGCACAGCCGCATTGCTGATCTCCCCTGAGGCTGAGACACGATCGATCGTGTCACAGCCGCAACAGAAGAGCCTAGGCAGCCTGTCCTTTCACACAGGCAGGACAGGCTATCCAAAATGGCAGCCGCAGCCACTATTACACAGCTGCACAAGCCTGGATTCCCAGCCGCATACCCGTATCATTTATTGAGCACAGCCGCATTACTAAACTCCCCTGAGGCTGTGATATGATTGATCCTGTCACAGCCGCAACAGGGGAGCCTAAATAGCCTTTCTCTTTCAACACACAGGCAGGACAGGCTATCCAAGATGGCAACCGCAACCATTATTACACAGCTGCACAAGCCTGGATTCCACCACAGCCACAATCTAAGGCACCCCCTGATCTCTACAATCAGCAGCCCAGTCCACACAGCAAGCAGCCATGCCAAGCAGCCTTGCAGCCCCTGGCTGCCATAAACTACAGTGAGAACACCTGGAATGTGAGTACATGCACCCTCACCTATGATAGGTCCTCGCTCCTATCCCTACATAGGGAAGCATTCCCAGACATATGCAATCTTACCTGGCTACCCCCTGATATGGCCAATGACTCCGGGGATCCATGTTCCTGTGGGCATAGAATATATACCTAAGTCCCAGACAGTCCTCACCATAGTAATGAACAGAAGGGCGACACCTGATGAAGAGAGAGTAGAAGACAGAAAGGCAGATGTGGGGATACCTGGTGGAAAATCTGCAGACTGAAAAAGAAAAGAGGAAAGAGAGGTGGGCTGAGAGTAAAATTGCGACTCAACCCCCACGGACCTCCATTACCAAGCATCCTCCTGACTAATGTAAGATCCTTAGCAAATAAAATGGATGCGCTACGAATATGGTTCGCAGCCCAGAAAAGTATGAGAGATTGCAATCTTATTCTTTTCTCGGAGACCTGGTTAAACGACTCCATCCCAGATTGTGCGGCAGATCTAGACAGTTACATATTCTTCAGGGCAGACAGAATCCACGATGTCACCGGTAAAAAATGAAGTGGTGGAGTGTGCATCTTCATTAATAAAAACTGGTATAAAGATGCCATTGTCATCAATTCCCACTGCTCAATGGACCTGGAATTACTTACGATCAAATACAGACCCTTCTAACTCCCACGTGAGTTCACCTGTATTGTGATTACTGTCGTTTATGTACCCCCTGAGTCCAACACCTGTAACGCAATGTTGGATCTCTACTCTGCCATAAACACCATACAAAATTCCAACCCAGATGGTGTCTACATCATGGCGGGCGACTTCAACTGCGCTGAGCTAAAATACAGATTTGTAGACCTTGTACACACAAATGTTAAGGATATATATATATATATATATATATATATATATATATATATATATATATATATATATATATATATATATATATATATATATATATATATATATACACCTCTTTCGCATCTGGGCCAGTCTGATCCCCTCTCACTACTACCACTTCCCAAGTACATCGCTGTCATTAAACGAGTGAGGCCAGCCACTCAACAAGTGAAGATATGGAGGAAAGATGCTGACCACCTTCTTCAACAGAAGTTTCAAAACACAAATTGGCAACAATTTGCTGCCCAAGAAACTGTTGGCTCATATACTAACATCAACAACTATACCAACTCCATCCTCAAATATATCACTGACAGCATTGATGAGGTTACTTCCAACAAGACTATACGTACCTTCCCTAACCAGAAGCTGTGGATGAATGGCCGCATCCGCCTACTCCTCAAACAAAGGAATACAGCTTTGTGATCTGTTGACCCCAAAGCCTACAAGCAAGCAAGGAGCAACCTAAAAAAAGGTATTAAAATTGCAAAATACTCCTACAAACAATGAATTGAGAATTACTTTACCTCATCTGACCCTAGGCACATGTGGCAGGGTATCCAACAATTCACCAACTACAAGTCCCCTGGTACTACACCTACAACCAACTGCAACCTACTCCCTGCTGACCTAAACCTCTTCTATCCACACTTTTATCACTTGGACAAAATGATCCCAATACTAAGGAGCCCCATAACTACTACATCTACTGAAACTCACCTAGCACTAACGCATTCAGAAGTCTGCGCCACTCTCACCAAGGTAGACCCAAGGAAAGCTGCTGGACTTGATGTTTACTTGGCCATGTATTAAAAGCATGCGCCCAGCAATTAACAAATATCTTCACAGACATTTTCAACCTATCCCTAACTCAGTTCACTGTACCCACCATCTTTAAATCTGCCATAATCGTTCCTGTTCCCAAATCCCATACTGCCTTGGACCCCAACAACTTCGACCTATAGCACTAAACTCCCTGGAGAGATTAGTGCTATCCCACCTAAAATCCAACCTGCCTGTATCCCTGGACCCATATCAGTTTGCCTACCATAGGAATAAATCCACCGAGGACGCCATCGCTCTTTCCCTACAAGAAACCCTATCGCTCCTTGAGGGCATAGACGCATACATCAGGATGTTGTTCATAGATTTCAGTTCTGCTTTCAACACCGTCATGCAATCCAAATTGATCCCAAAGCTGGATCTCATTGGAATAGCTACACCTATGCAAAACTGGATCCTCAACTTCCTGACAAACCGTTGTCAGACTGTTAGGATGAATAATTTCCTTTCATACACCATAAATCTGTATACAGGTCTACTTCAAGGATGTGTATTAAGTACCTTTCTCTACTCCCTTTGTACTCACGACTGTACCCCTAAACAGAATAAAAAACTCATTATCAAGTTTGCTGACGAAAACACCGTATTGGGCCTCATAAAAGGAAATGATGAGTCAGCCTACTTGATGGAAATATAAATCCTGATATCCTGGTGCGATCAGTATTCACTGTTACTAAATGCAAAAAAGACCAAAGAGATAGTGGATTTCAGAAGAGGAAGTGAACAACACGTCTACTCCCCAGTTCACATTCATGGGAACATAGTAGAACAAGTGGACAGCTTCAAGTTCCTCGGTGTACATCTATCAAATAACCTATCCTGGTCCCTCAACTCTTTGAGGTCTATCCAAAAAGCCCAGCAGCGACTTTATTTCCTCAGAATCCTCCATAAAGCCCAAATTAATACCAGAATCCTGACCAACTTCTATCGATGCACCACTGAGAGTGTCCTCACATATTTTCTAACAGTATGGTATAGGAATTGCTGTGTCAAAGACCGCAATGCTCTACAAAGGGTCGTCAAAACAGCCCAATGGATCATTGGCACAGAATTGACCCCCATCGAGGACATTTATTGCAAGCGTTGTATAGACAGAACTTGGAACATTATCCTTGACTGTTCTCATCCTAACCAGGACTTGTCCTGACTCCTTCTTTCTGGCAGATGTTTTAGATGCTTCAAATCCCGTACAAGTAGGTTTAGAAACAGTTTCTTTCTGGAGGCAGTTGTCGCTAGAAACAACTGTTTCCCCCCAAGCATATATAAATACTATGTATTATTCATATTATTATATCACATTGTATTATATCATGATATAATCATTATGTTATATCTTTGCTGTGTGATGCAATATCTATGAACTTGTGTATCCTATTGTAAATGCTGTAAATATGTACTACACTCCCAGTGACAATAAATCTAATCTAATCTAAAAACCTCAGGCTGATTCATTTACCCAGAATACATCCCATGCAGGTCTGATTTCTGTGCCTGCATAGATTTAGCTAACTTTTAGCCCTTCAGGGCAGGCTGCAAGGTTCCAGTAAACCAGAAATATGCCGTATAAATATTAATATCAGATTGCATGTAAAAAACATCAAACTGCAACTACTTCTCCAGAATGGGGCCCAAACAGGCAAAATTTCTGTTTCCACATAAAGAACTTAACTTAGTGCTCTGACATTCATGGAGGGATGAAAGAAAAAAACCTCAGGCTGCATCCACTTACCCTGAATGCAGCTTATGCAGGACTGAATTTTTTTCTCAAAGTCCCAGGGTATAGTCCAGTGCTGGGGGCTATGACTGTATTTAGAACACTTCTAGGAGTAGCCCACTGAAAACATAACTCCCCCATTCAAGATTCTTTTGTTTCAACTTCCACCATACAGGGTGGGGGTAGAGCATTATGCACTGTGGGGGTGCTCTAGTTCCAGTACATGTTAGACAAGGTGGGGAGGGTTTCCTGTTTGAATAGATGTTGGATAATTCTTTTGTTCTCACCCCCAGTCCCCATCTTTTATAAACATATTGCCCTTTTACTCTCAGCTGCAGATAGTAACTACCACAATCCTACTTTCTGTCTTCCATTCAATGAAGAGCTTAGATACTTAGATTGTAAGGTCTACGAGGCAGAGACCTCCATCCTCTCGCTTCAATCACAACCTAGGCACCCAGAGTGACGTACCTTCTTTACTATTTGCCTGTAATTTACTTCACTTGTTCATTGTTCCGCGCAGATCAGTCAGTCCAAAGTGAGGCGAACACTCCGCACCTCACTTCGGACTATCCTGAATTCCCCCCTTAATATCCCTGTTATAGACAAATCTAATTTAAATTTGCCTCGTATGCAATTTAAAAAAAACAGCCTCTACATACACATGCTCTTACACAACCTATAATGCTTTCACCCAATAAGTATATCCAGATGCCACTAGATACAGTATCTTTTCTATGCAATACAGAGTTTCACAAACAAAGAGCAGAAAGAAACACATAGTTTCCCAGCAGACATTTACACTGTGTAAGGGAGCAGTACTTACCCGTGCGGCTCGTTCCTGCGCCGGGTCCATCACGGCTTCGGAAGCGCCGCTTCTCCTCCTTGTTGTGGCCGTCGGATGTGTGCGCTGACGTCATAGCGTGCATGTCGCGGTGGCGCACTTTTTGAATTTGCCGGTGCAAGTCATCTGACAGGCTTCCTGGCTGTTTGGTCTGCGCCTGAGTATAGTTTTACCTTCGGGACCTATATGCCTGGTCTCTGTCCTTTTGTCCTGTACTTTATTAAAGTGAATTCAAGCCTTTGTTCCTGCCATAGTTCAAGCCATTGTTCCGGCCAAAGTTCAAGCCATTGTTCCTGCAATTATTCAAGCCTTTGTTCCTGCAATTATTCAAGCCTTTG
>WMED01011558.1:3428-15205 GCA_019650415.1 Pipa parva
GTTTAAGGATAAAATAGGAATGGAGACTCATATGATTTATTTGTATTTTCCCTATTTTTTGTTTCTGACTCAAAGGTTCATACAATTAGAGAAGAGAAGACCTCAGATTTAGAATGGAATCAAAAGAAGAACAGAGACACTATCAATTGTGTTCCAGACGCAACCCACTAGACAAGCAGTAGAGATATAGCATAATATGATGCAAACCACCCCACTCCAAAGATGAGCATAATCAACAACTGGTACACATTATTCATATTAACAGTATTAAACCAATCAGAAAACAAGAAAAATGGGGAAGATCCTTTATAAATTGCCTAAACTATTTGCTTAAATGGGTTGTATCACTGCTTTCTGAAAAGAACATGCTGTAGGGTCTTGTAGGGATTTGTTTTCAATAAACAAGGACAGCAAGTCACAGTTATTTTGACTTTCCAAATCTGAAACTTGTCACTGTTTTTGATTCTTTCTTCACTGATGAGTGATAACTAGTTATTTACTCCTGTTAAAGAAAGTTTAGTCAGTAACAGTATATTCCATCTATACTTCCACCCCTTTTTAGTTTATGGCCACTTTTCCTCTTCTCTATCCCACTCCCTCTTCAAAAGTCAAGTTTGGAGTGCTAAGACAAAATTAATTTAAAAGCTTGAGAATCCTGGGAAGCCAATCAGAAATGTCCAGGTGTGTAGTGTCCCATGGAGCTGCTGCATGCCTACATCTTTCTGACTGATTTCTTTTCAGTTACACTAGCCTGAAAAACTATATTGACCAGCTGAAGAAGGATGTTATTAAGAGAAGAGGGATTTCTTTAACAAAGTGCCAGTAATTTAAAACTAAAAATGTGAACAATAAATATGGCTAAAAATGATTTATTTAAGTAATTATTTATAATTAGGAGGGCATATAGTTGTTGGAGACTTAACTGCTCCTATAACACTACTCTCTAGTATTTGGCACAGGGTGCTAATACTAAGCTTGGTATCAGCAATTATTTCTTGAGTCTCATTCTATGTTTGGCTAAAGTACAAAAGTGTTTTTGATTCTGAATACCCCCAACTTGGCATGTAATGATATAATTACCCAATTATAAAATATATATTAAACTGGTCCTGACTTGAAATCTGAAACAAAGGGAATAAATATTTTGTTTATACATCAAAAACAGAATAAAATGAGGCAATAATAATTTACTATTATAATAATATTATTATAATAATAATGTACTATTTACAATACTTCCACAACTTCAAATGAATACATTCAAATCATTAAAAAAAAAAAAAGAAATTTCAATTTGAATTAGCATGGCAGTTATTCTAAGGCCAGGTTCTCAAACGGCATTTTACAGCATTGTAAAAATATCTTTTAAGCTAAATTCATGAAATCATTTACTGCTTTCTTTCTAGTATTATATTTACTGACTGCAGCCAGTTCCATTGTTTCTATGGTGATTTAGACAATAAATGTACAGGAAATATGCCCAAAATACCAATTTTTAAAACTAAATATCATACTTTATAGACACAATTTAGAATTTTTGGAAACACAGATTATATAATATATGTATATAAAAACTAAATGCATTTGAGGCATTTTCATTTTTGGAATTACTGACCTTTAAATACTTGAGGCAGGAATGCCCAAGAAAAAAAGATGCAATTCAATTCTGTCAAAAGGCAACCCTAAACCACTTTGGTTTTACTCCAGCACAAATTAATAACATACAGTTCACAGCTTCACTCTTTCCTCTGGGATACCTGTAACGGACACCACTAGTATAGAGATCTGTTTTATCTGCAGCTTACTCCCACCAACTCAGCTCTTTCCCTTCACTCCCACACTCTAGTTTTTTCACTTTGAAAATAATTTGCAGTTTTGTGTATTGGTCAACAAATGTACCTAAAGGTATGATGATTTTAATCAATGATGTAAGCATGGACAGCTTTTCAACAGCTTACATAATACTGTCATCCAGAAATATGTCTTATAGTAAAATAATATATAAAATAATATCTGACATAACACCCATTAAAATTATCCTGTTTAATTTTTATATACATTTTTAAACAGCACTGGACTGTATTTTTTAAACTGAAGTTTTATATAAATTCCTATTTAAAGTTAATTTTTTTTTTGTTTTTGCACAAGTCACTTATTTCAACCACTATGCTGTATGAGCTCACCAAATGGCTTGTGCTGGCTCTATGGGCTATAACAGGAATTGAAAAACATCCCCTATGCAAGCACAAAAAGTAACTTTTTTAAACAAGGAATTAAATCTTTATTTTCAGAGCTAATCTATTTTAATAAGCGTTGTTCATTGGTTTAGGCAGTTTCAAGATGGCCTATAACCAGTAGTGTAATAAATTCACAGCTAATGTAGTCTGTTGGGATACTTACCATTCTAGTAACATATTTAAAACCAATTGCTAGGAGTGTGTACTTTAGAATATCAAGCATGCTTATAAAACTCTTAAACAAACATAACTCACATGGGACACTGGGTCAGGTAGCTTTAATAACCACAAAATGAGTAAGTAATAAAGCAATAATATTATCTGAATATAATATTATGAGTAAATACACTACACAAGGGTATCATTTTTTGTGTAATTACTTAATGGAGATACTGCCATTGAGCAAAAGCAGACTAACTTCATTTCAACCAGGGTTTAATGATCTACTCAAATCATTATTTTATAAGATTGCTGAAAATTAATTTAAAGTAAAATGTGAAACTATCTGTGAATATTATTGCTTTCTGATTTTCTTCTACTGTCTTAATATTTATTGAAATAAGAATTGACGATTGAATTAAGTCATTGTTGTAATGTTACATTAAGATTGTGAAAACAGACTGTATTATAGTGGAAAAAAAAATTACCACACAACTTTAGGTTTCTTTGTTTATTAAATACCTTTGTAATATGTACCCAAAACTAAGTACACAGTGTGGTTTGGTAGTGTTAAGAGACAAATCCATTATGTTTACAGTTAACATCAATTGTTAAAGCATAAGGCAATAACTTTCACCATATAAGAGTCACTGAATGCACTGGAACTTTTGTAACAATCATTGTCTAGAATTCAAACATTTATAAAACAAATAAGCTCCAGTTTAACATGCAAAAGCAATGAAAAGATGGTAGTGATTTTAAATTTACTCCAGCTCCCAACCGATCAAAACAGTATTTGCAACACAGTTTAATTTCCATCCAGAACACAGTAATCACTTATGCAACACTAGGTTTTAAGATTCTGTGACAATCAACTTCTGAGGACATGCATTCTGCCAACTTACCATTGGCTAGAGTAAATACAACCCATGCCAAGCACAAATGCTTTATACAGAATCACAAATTTATAGGAGTTATTCCGAGAACATCTCCTCCCTAAAATTCTGTCTTGTGTAAAATACTATTGTATTATTGTGAAATATTGGATAGCATTGCAATGCACAGATTGCAATAATATATTATACACGCATGGCAAGCCCATTAAATACCCTATATAGGGATTATGTATCTTTAACATTGAAATTTGGGAGACTGCAGGGGAAAATAAATCAATACCCTGTGAGATCAGTTAGTAAGCAATAAGGTTTCTTAGAGGTACACATCCATGATAAATTCAGCCCTGAGTAAAAATTAAAGTGCTGAATACAGTAAGAATTCATTCAAAAACAACAGTTACATCATTATTTGGATACAGAGCCTGCAGCCTTCTCTTGTTGGACTACATTCCCCATCATCTTCAGCAAAATATCCTGACTGGTTATAATTTATACTATAGCACCAATACTGATAGTGAATATAAGGGAGTCTTGAAGAACAATTAAAAATCTACCACATTGAAATTCCTATTTAAATATTATTTTAAGATATTAAACTCACTGTAAATATTACATGAATGATTTTGTCTCTTTACAGTACACTAACAGATGATACAGTTACTAACATTTCTTAACAAGATAAACAGACATATTATTTAGGACAGACAAAATTTGAACAATGAATCACGCAAAGTCACAATCACCTGCTAAGACTGACAGGGGCAGGGAAGCAGCCAGGTTAAGAGAGGTTTTCTGAAATTGCTTTCAATAACTGGAACATCTTTTACTCCTTTTTACACCTTTTAAAGGATAAAGAATTTATTATACTTTTAACAAAAAGTCACCGGGTTACCTTGACAGACTGAGTCTGAAAAAAAAAAAAAAACAAGGTAAAACAAGATTTTTTTTTAGACAATGGCAGATTAAAGAAACACGTTTTATCTTCCCTCTCCCATTGGTAGCCTGGTTGCCCCACTGCACACTGATACAGTGCTGATGGTAATACAAGGGAATTAACAAATATCTGTCTTAGAATAATTATTAAATAATGTGGAGAAAAAACAAAAAAAATCACACACTGATTGTATTACAACATGAACTACATTCTTTAAAACAAAATAAATATATTTTAGTATTTCTAAAACAAAATAAGCTCTATTACTAAGTTTAGTAGTGTACAAGGAAGAAAATGTAATTGTGCCAGCACCTATTTTTATTCCTTCCTTATTAGGGCACCATCAACTTGGGTCAGGGGAACAAAGACCTGCCTTGAAGTGGTCATTTCATTTTGAACCACAATGGAAATGGGCAGTATGCTTATTGGTAATAACATGTAGACTGAGCTCAGCTCGGATTTTTTGTCAAGGATGATGTCTTAACAAATGTTCATGAAAGCAAATAGTTTCTTTTATATAGGAATGGTAAGCACAATACTTAAAGTTTACAAAGAACAAACACACAATTTTTCTTCTTTGAATGGACAAATACACTTCTTTGAGTAGTCTTCAGCATCAAATTACATAGCAAGACATTAGTATTTAACAATGACTATTATTCTTACTATATTTTGGGTGTCCCTTGTGTTTTGAGTATAAGTGGCTATTTATTGTATTACAGGAAATGTGCCTATACATTTTAATCTCGCAGTAATAGGATTCAGGAACTGATTATTTCTGCAAAAATTGAATAATCTATTCATACATTTAGTTTGCAATGTATATCCCCACTTGGCAGTACGATGCACTTGCATTGAAACTTAGAAACATATAATGATGCTAGTAAAAATGTTTGATCCATATCAACAAATATGAAAGTATAACAGAAATGGTATAAACGATACATATATTTATATAAATTTGTCCTCAAATGAGAGATGAAATAATGGTGCACATGATGACATCCTTGGCTTCTGTTTTTTTCTCATGTATCCAAGAAAAGAAGCCGTACTTCATTTTTTAGCATCCATCATAACACTCACACAAAGAGGATGTCCGAATGCATAACGTAAAATTATAACATCAGGTATGCACTTTCTTTGGCTTGTTAGTTATGAAAAAATATGCAATTTGCATTTTTTATTTATTTATTTTTTACAAATACTGGGTATATTTTCTGTAATAGAAACTCACAATATACTTTTGAAGATTCACAAACATAGGTACAAATTTATACTGATGTCGTTATCAGCTTTATTCGGTTTACTGCTGTTACTTAAAGGATAACTATATCACGCTAACAACATGCACTAAATAAATAAGTCACCTTTGTTTGTGAATTTCTCATGTAGTGTTCAGTTGCTTCTATCAATTTATTCTAATAAAGCTGAAAACTTCAGCATAGCATACTCTGTTCAAACATGCAGTGTTTATGCATCATTCCACATGTCTAGCAGGAAAATAAGTGACAACATTTGTTAAAGAATGCAGATAATTATTAGATATAGGAAAAGCATGGGTTATGGAGAATTATGTATGATGAAAAAAATATACATTTCTAGGCTATAAAATAACATAATGCAAGTTAATTTACTATTCACAGTTTATAGTCATGTGAAAGCACCACCAAATAGAATGCCAGTTGCAATTTAACCTTTAAAAGGGAATCCTAACCTTTTTGCCACTTAAGAACAATATTAATGGCATGTTTTTAGTAAGTATAGTCCATACATAATACAAACATCCTTAAAGAAAAGTGTGGGACTTTGTTTATGTTTGTAGGGCAGAGATTGAGCAGGAAAAGACCGCAGGGCCGGTAATCTTCACTTAGCTATCAAAGTTGGAAGTTGATCACCTTTTTAATACCATGTCAAAGATGAATGTATGTTACTCTGAAAAATTGAAATCTTAATTGCAAGTTCACATAATACCAAAAACAGTTTAGTCAATACTATCTAAGCAAAATAAGCATGCTTTTTAAAGAAATACTGGAAATGAAGAAAATGTTGACTACTGGCACTGTTCTGGTTTAAACAATGTGATGTGCATCTATCAGGCAGGTGGAGGTAGTTTGAATATTTTTGTTTCCAAGAGTAAACCAGTCACATTCTTTCTTAATGCCATGGTTTCTTGTGGGTGAGGGGTCAGCACAGAATGGTTGGTCAGGTTAAGTTCTGTGGTACAATATTCTGTCTTCTGGTTTTCCAGCTGCCATTGAAACCCATGTAATCTGCCATGCCAGCTGTTAGAAGATGCCAGAGTTTCTAGATAAGCAACAGCTGAACAATCAGTATTTGAGGACTCTTGAGTAGGAGTAAAAAATAATTTTTGCATAAGTAAAGTGATAAAAAATGACTTCTATCATACAAACATCATCTAACAGGAGTTCTAATGCAAACACTTGTTACATGTTACTTGTCAATCCATTTATGCTTTTTAGCACAAAAAACAAAACAAAACACCCCCCTGAAGGCACACATACACGTGTGTATAGAAGGCATTCAAATAGCAGTTAGCAATAAGAATTTTTAGACAGTCCATTCAAAACATCATTCTAGCCTCTGTATAATTCTACCACAAAAATCCCAGGTAGGACATATAATTATTGGAATCTGGTTTTATATGTCCTTCACAAAATAGCAAGATAACAACCAATGCTCTTAACTGCTGGAAAAGAGGCAGGTGTTGTAAACTACCACTGTATATAGAGAACCAACATATTTCTAGCTCTGATATTATTGCCATATAAGTACAGGAATATTGTATAAATATGCAGGATGCTTAACATATTGAGAATACTTGTATTAAGACTGATATCTTAGTAAGACAAACCAGTAAGTAAATGAATGAAAATATGTTGAACATTATCTAGAAAAAAACACTCAATTTTACATTTTATATTCATATGTATATATTATTCACTATTTTGGTTTCACTAGAATTCAGTGGAATTACTTTAAAAGTTTTTGTCTGACAGCAGTATCAAGGAAATTGAACTAAAAAAGTCAAAATAGGTCTACTGCACCTACAGTACATTGCTATTTTTACTTCATATACCATGACAACACTGGATTTCAAAGTGCCAGATACAGTATCTAAGAGGTACAAAGATTCTGGTGTATCCATGATGTATAAAAATAAAAACCACTAACAATGTAGTGCCAAATGACAGAATACTCTCTTTAAGTGAGTACAGAAAATAAAGAACAAAACAAATTGTAGCTGTTTTGTAACAGAGAAATTAAGTTAGATTTTCTATATGAAGTTTCTCTCCAAAACAGATAAAATACTCATGTTCTTATGAGTTATCTACCCAAATAAGTGCATTCTGTGTATTTAATTAATCAATTCTATCTCACTGCCTCTTTCTAGATAGCAAAAGTGGTACCTTGACCATGTCACACAGCCTTACAAACAACAGTATTACATTTCATGTAATAAACATAAATGTCCAACTTGTTTTATTTGTTTTTCATTCTTGGAAACCATAAGGACTCAGATGGCAGAGTTCAAACTGGTAATATAAGACTCCCTCACTGCACATTGACCAAGGAATGATGGTGTGAGGTGAAAACAACATGTTAAAGCGCACACTAAAAAATAAACAAAAATAGATATATCTAATTAAAAAATTCTGATGGCTTTAACATGAATCCTTCATTGAAGTAGGTACTGGAAAATTTTCTTCAAAGCTGAATGCCTCCTCTTGGGTCTTGGCACTTCCCTGAGTCATCTGACATTTCAAACTGTCCTTTCTATGCCAAGAAACCTATTTAAATAAAACTACAAACAAATAAGAGTGAATTATTAAACATTGTATATAAATTGTAGAATTAGATACACTTTCGAAGAGATAAAGATAATTAGAAAAGAAAATAGTATTCAATGGGTGTTAACACTCAGTAGAAAGGCCAGTTTACTATAAGAAATGATCAACATGTGAAAACTAGAATTCTGTCCTGGGGTTATAAACAAAACCTGAATTCTGATTAAGTAGCAAGAAATCGTATATCCGGCACTCCCACGGTTAAAAACATCAAATTTATTTAGAATCGATTAAAAAACAGGATTCATGGTGCAGGTTTACCCCTGACTTTATACAAGCCACGCTGTTTGGATTGAGCAGCCTTCTCTTTTTTCTGATTAAGTAGACAATATATCAACATATCAAGGGGACAAAATGGTATATTGCAATAATGTCAAATATGAAAAGATTGCATACTGTGTGCACAAAACAATGCCTCACTAAGAATTTTCAAAAACACATGAACTGGACAGCCATTTTTAAGGAAGCACTATCCAAGAAAACATCATTGTATTTTTAAATTTAAAAGATGTTGCTGTCATTACCTATGAAGAATGTGTCTTCCAAAAACGCATTACAGAATCTTTTGCTATCAAAATCAACTGCACCCAAATATGCCAAACTATTTGTGGCAAAACTGTAAGACATGTATATTTCATCTTGTCCCATAAAACCCCATACATACTTTCTGTATATGGGTATGATTATCTTATGGACAGCTGGTGGAACAAAAATCCTACAATTTTCTAAAACTTAATTCCTCTCATCCCAGATGTTACTTAAGAAAAAATATACAAATAGGAATAATTTGTGTTAAAAATAAGTCCATACAGACCACTCTTTTCCAGAAACCATTCCAACCGTAACAAAAAACATTTTCATCTAAGTCACACTAAAATCTGATTATGGTAAGCCAGGCATTAAGGTATAACTGCATTTGCTTTCCAAATGCAGGCAGAGGACAAACACTTTACTAGCTTGAAAGACTTTCAACCAGGGTTACCAATCAATAACTATAGACATATAAATACAGAGAACTGTCAAAATTTGCTCGAACAACATTTTACAATATAAACAATTAGAGAAAGGTTACTGATTGCCTCTTGTTGTCACCTAGAACTTACAATTGGAAGTTCTGTGCAGCATCTTTAAAAAATTACAGCATATGCTGCTCAAGGGAAAGAATAAAGGGGAAACTTTCCACACCACCACTACTCTCCTTCAAATATCTAATGTGAAACAAATGATTGTTAGAAGCACAATCAAAAAACTATTGTAATACAGTCTATCTTCCCAACTACACATATACCTACCACAGATGGAGTATAAAAAAAAAATGGCAAGAACATTCTTAAATAAATGGAACCTTCTCTTGCAAATCCTCAAATACAATTTATACCGTATTAGACGTGTGTTAAATGTCTCATCACTGGATTATATATGGGTGAGACTGTTCAGAGTCTAACAAGAAGCAGATGGAACCAACAAAGGCTCACTATTACCTGGGAAAAAGCAAACATTCCAGTGGAACACAATTTCTGTCAGAAAGAAGACCCATATTATTGAAGATCTGAGGGTCACAGTTTTGATGGGGGATTTTAAAGGGATACTAAATCCTGTAAAAAAGGTGTTTTCTATTTATTGGCCACCTAGTATTAAATAAAACAAGTGTTAAAATGACAGGTTTAGGCTTACCAATTTTGCAAGATAATCATAGCAATAGAAGAAAAAACAAACTCTTGGAGCTGGGGTTATCAGTGAATTCTTGCCCTTCCTCCTGTTACTTCTGTGCAGTCTGTTACTTGTGTGCAACATTTAGAATACTAAGCAGTTTTTGACTCTGAATTTTTTCAGGCTGCTTTTCTTCAGTTTTTCAGTCTCTTAGAGCTTCCTTGCACTAAGTTTCCAGAAGGAAGTGAAAGTAAATTTTAATTAGTTACAGAAGCAGGGAGCATGCTCAGTTAGCGAGCGTAGCCCTTGACTAAGGGAGGAGGGGCAAGGGTTAGCTGAAAACCTTTTCTCCAAGTGCTTGATTGAATTCAATAGCAACTATTATTCTGCAAAATGAGTAAGCCTAAACCTGTCATTTTGTCACTTGCAGTACTTAATACTAGGTGACCAATAAATACAAAGTAGACTTTAGTGTCCCTTTAGAAACCAACTGGTGAAAAAGGCATGAGAATACAAATGAATAGTATATTTTAACACTGATAACTGTGGATTAAACAACGACAAAGGCATTATGGGCCTCACTGACTAAAGTCTGAATATTTGCATAGAGCTATGAATTTGCATCTATTCTCCACTTCCCCATGGTCTCTTATTGAGCAAGCTTTGCAAAGTGGATTTTATGGAGCTCTTTGCATCATTTTGCGTGCACATGCACAGGTACTTCTACTACTGACTATGTGGAGGAGTGGTGTAAAGATGCGAATGTGACTAGGTGAATTGCTTCAAATCCACCTGTTTGACTTCACCACTTCAGACTGATGAATTGGGGGGTTGATGGCAGAACTCCAGTGTTGCGTGAAGTGACTATTCATTCAAAAATGACAATAATGACTGTATTTAAGTGACAACATGACCCAGGGACAAGGTGAAATAGAATATTCACACAATAGTTAGTTTGATATGATGAGACTGACATCACTGCCATTCACTTGTCAAATTCACTTCACTCCGCATTACTTCTCATCCTACTTCTATCTACCTGACTAAGCCCCACTATGCATGTGACATTGATCGCCCCTGTTCATCTGTCAATAGTGAGAATTTAATTTGAGTCTATTTTGGCAATGTGACTCGAATTGTAGCGAGGTGAATTCAACAGGTGAATTAAAACTTTAGTCAATGAGGCCCTGTGTCTCCTTACCTTAAATAATCCTCAGATACATGCTGTACAAAAACATGAACTGTACTATCTCCAGTCTGTATCTCCCAAGGAATCAGTCTGTTCCACAGCAGTTGTACACAATATTTCCATTTCCAGTTCACACATATATAAATCAGCTTGTCTATTTTTATCTGTGCTGTAATCTATGAGACAACACTATGTTTTGGTATATAAATATGTATTGCTTTAGGTTATACTCTGTAGTATATCTGAGGAAAAGACTAAGCTGTATTGAAAGCTTGCAAATATATCCACTGTAGTCAGCCAATAAATGTCTCTCTTTTCTGGATTTACTCAAAGCTAACATGATGCAACCACCCACATCTAAACATAAGATAACATAAGCCAAGTTCTTGTAATTCACTATTTAAAGAAAAATACAAACCTGTTTATGAACAACATTATCTTTATATAAGAAATATACCTTCTGTCCTTTGATTTTGAGCTTTCTGTATTCATGCTGAGAGCTTTCCACACAGTAGTTTTAGGCATCTCATCAGAAATATTTATCTCAGATGGATCGCTCCTAAATAATAGTAAAAAAAAAAAATCCTCAAGTATTGTATAGTGTAACGCAGTGTTTCCCAAAGTTGATCTTTTTGTGGCCCGGTTATTTTTGTGCTTTCTCCTTCGTGACCCGGCACGAAGGATAAGCACAAAAATAACCGGGTCACAAGAGTGGCGCCGTACGTGCCGTACGCGTATTCATGAGCGGCGCCGTACGCGAAGGTAAGGGACTTCGCGCATGTGCACGGCACTGTTCATGAATATTCATGAGCCGGCTTCTTCATGATGCTACACGCATTGTACGCC
>WMED01011559.1:0-15205 GCA_019650415.1 Pipa parva
CAGCTATGTTACATTTCGCCACTTTGGATGGCATTATCCATTATTTTTAATGGGCACTGGGTGTGATTTTAGTTCCATAGTTCTGTTTGTTGAAATGGTGTATATAATGATATAGATAATATTACCTTTTACAGTTAAATTTACAGTTAAAAACATCATCCCTATATAGTGTTAATGATAACGATATCGATAAATTTACCGCGTACTTCCCCGTGATAAAATAAAAATCACAGCTTGATAAATTGCTACCAGCAAAATGACCCAAATCCCCCAAAATAATGGCAATAACAGTCAAAAACGGCAATAATAAGGTTTCCGACTTTAGCAAATAGGCCCCATTATATGTTTAAGCATGAGTTTTTTGCAGGAAAACCAATGTTTTTGTTTTTTTTTAAATGTTGTTAGTCAGTGTAGTTTGGGTTTCATCCTCAAGTCTCATATCCCATTTTGTGTCTTTGATTGCATGTGTGGGTTGTTGTAGATGACTACAGCTGGGTGATAATTATCTTATAATTTGTCACTTGACCTCAGATAATTCATAATGTCTATAAATAGATTAACATCACACAAAATTACTGAAATTACCAAATCATCAAAAAAAAAATAAAATTACATTTCTTGGTCTTCTGAACAAAACAATACCAAATGACAATGGCTTTTCTCATACCCCCAACAGAATATATATTTTCTAAAGCTACAGGCGGGAATTCAGCAAGCTCCGAAGTGAGGTGCGTAGTGTTCGCCTCACTTCGGAACAACTGAAATGCGCATGCTGATGTCCTGCACGCGGACATCAACATGCGCATTAAAGGGATTCCCCTCCCGGCGAGAGCACTCGAGTCTCCTCGTCGGGAGGAGAATCCCTTTAATGCGCATGCTGATGTCCACGTGCAGGACATCAGCGTGCGCATTTCAGTTATTCTGAAGTGAGGCGAACACTACGCACCTCACCTCGGAGCTTGGTGAATTCCCCCTACAGTCTTTTAGTTATCTAGGCATACCTGGCTTATCAGTTTGTTGCTATGGATGCAGATTTATGGACATAAGCCTATGAAGAACACAGTGGTTTTTGCAGCTTTCCTTAAGAGAAAAAATTTGATAAAAATGTGAGACAAAACAACATTTCTTAGAAATATCAGAAATAGACCCTTCAACAATAATGTAACCTCCAAGCAGGGCCGGTTCTGATGAGGTAAGTTGAATACAACAGCGCTCTTTGGCTGCTTTGGGTCTTTTCGGCTGTATTCAGCAACTGCCGACAAGACCCGAACATCTAAGGTGCACCAACACATTCTACTTACCTCATTTAAGGAGGTGCGTCGCTAGAACGCTGTTGGAGGTGAGTGGGGGCGCCGGGCAAGGGGGGACGGTGCGGGTCAAGTGGGTGTTGCGGGGCAGGGGGGGGCGCGGGGGGGAGGTCAAGGGGTGGTTCGGCCCCTGCCTCCAAGGTCATATTTTCTGAGAAAAAAAACACCTCTGGCTATCTAGACATGTCAGGCAAGTTGCTGTGGTCACGATATCCTGGATGAAAACTATTTTAAATTTCCTAAATAAAAAAAAAAATCAAAATGGGAAATCATAACATTCATCAATATAACCACCAAATACCAAGACAAAGCAGCAATGACTCTAAACTATTCTATACCCGCAATTGAGGTTTATTAGTCAAACAACCCCATCCTAGGAAGATACCCCACTAAGCACAGGGATCTTTGTGTCCAAAGCGGTCCGCTTAAAAGACTGTTTTTAAGAAGCAGGGAGTTGTCTTAGCTGAGTGCTAAAAGCAAAACTAAGTAAACCAATAAAAGAAGCACAAACTCCCTGATTATTTTCCGCTCAAATGACCGACTTGAATCTCAAGTTGGATTGGGCAGGGCTAAATGATGATTGACATTATAGTTTACCCAATCAGATCCCTGCTACAGGCTTAGCTGAATGAGAAGTGCGATGCTGAATTTAATCAGTCAAAAAGGCAGCGCTGAAATGAATGAATATATATAGGGAGAAACTCCCCTAGTGTGATCCTGTGATGAATTATATGCAACAATACAGCAAAAACTATATTGAGGACTAATAACGCACTATGAAATTAGTGCGACACTTAAAGTGGATAGAGTTGATACTAATGAATGACCACTGTGAAATTCGGTGTCTCTGTGAGGATGATGCTTTCAATGCAGTTAGGTGACTTAAGGACTATATAGGAATATATAGTGGATGCTAGTGAGGAAGATAACAGCATCTTTATCGCGTGCAGGTATAAATCAAAGAAAAGGGGAGTTAATGATGAACCCCCTATTAGAAGCCCTCACCAGAAAGTGCTTAGTTTTGGCACTTTAAGTACTCCAAATGGATGTTCCTTACAGTGGTGTAGTCCTAATGTCCATGAATAAAACATAGGACCCATAGTGCACACTGTATTTAAAAGTATAACAATTTTATTGAAGTATATATATACTCACAAACATGGGGCAATTAAAAGCCAATAACAATGGACTCAGACTCGGCCCTACGCGTTTCGCCAGGAATCCCGGCTTCTTCAGGAGCAGGAACAATGAAAATGTGGTGTCTGTGCAATGACAGGTCTGTGTATCAGTGTATCCACTTTAAGTGTCGCACTAATTTCATAGTGCGTTATTAGTCCTCAATATAGCTTTTTGCTGTATTGTTGCATATAATTCATCACAGGATCACACTAGGGGAGTTTCTCCCTATATATATTCGTTCATTTCAGCGCTGCCTTTTCGACTGATTAAATTCAGCATCGCACTTCTGATTTCTTCAAGAGGATCTTCGGCAGAGTTCCTCTCTTTCCATTTGGTTCAGCGCGAAAGATCTTAAAGATAAGGTTTTCTCTGGATCTTTTTTTGGACATTTTTAATTGTTTATTTATTTTAATTCTCCAGTGAACTATTTTAAGGACTTGATTTATTGAATTTTAAATATTTTATCACTGTTATATTCTTTATACTTGTAAAGAATCCCTTTATTAGATGAATTATTATTTCAATATTTCTGGCGCTATACCTTTCATATATAGATTGTCTTTATGTATATATTCAAGGCTTAACTGAATGCTTTTATAAAACTCCCTGCTTCTTAAAAACAATCCTTTAAATGGACCTGACAGGTTCACTTTAAAATAATAGTAGAAGTTGTGTTCATTTTTAGTCAGTCACGCAGTAGATAGTAGTTCATAATTGTTCTTTACACAAATGTGGAGTGTTCATGTGCTGTTGTAGTACAGCCACTATCCATCTCTATATCTGATTGAAAAAGGTGTAAGAACAGAAGCCCAGGACAAAAGTATGTGTCACCCTATGGACTAATATTTCCTGTAGGTGATGGAGAAGACTTCGGTGTCATGTCATTATTATTAACCGTCAGTGTATATTCTATTAATTCTGCTGGTCTCCCTCTTCTTCTTGACTTTTTATCCAATGTTCACCACTTTCATTGCATCAGTGTTACAGTTGGTGTTAGACAGGGAATGATAGAAAATGTTATGCATCATAATCTTGTGTCAAAAAACAAAAATACGGCTCAGTGCAATCCAATGGTACTTACCTGGTTCCGGACACCCCAGCGTATGATGCGCATACCTGTGTCTGGAACCCTGTGTGTGGCATTTTGGCCAGCTTATTATACACTGCAACCAAAATGTGACACACAGGAAGTGATGTGAATGCCGAGGGAGCGTTCACTCTGTCGCTGGTAAGTACAACAGAAAAATATGCTCGGCATACTTTTCTTTTCTTTTTTTTTCTTCACACTAGTGTATGACGCGCTGCACATCATACGCTCGTGTGAACCCAGCCTAAAGTAGAAGGATGACCCAGTTTTTCTACTTTACATTCTTTGAAACAGACACTTTAAAAAAGGATCACTTTAGCACTCAAATACGTCTTATTTTTTCTTGATATTCTGGATAAAATGAGTAAGAAACATTATGCTACTAACAAATAAATAAAAAGTCCTAATTTGAAATAACAAGCCAATGATGAGTAGCAAGAACTGATTATGGGGATTAGAACTTGAGCTGATGGCATTCAGTGAAGTGAAGATAAGTATAATTGTGTATCATCAACACATAATGATGATATCTGAGTGTAAAAGAGTCAATTAAGTAACCTTACAAGAGCATAATGAGTAAGCCTTGATTTTCTTTAACAGTAAAGTATGAAAGTGCTTGAGAAATGAAGGCAATCATTTATCATGCAGTGTGTGTGTGTTGGGGGTAGTCTCCAATGGGAATCTCGTCTTATTCTTTGAGAGTTGTTTATTAAGAACGGTGAATCCGTAGAGATTTGTGATGAATGGTCCCCATTTGTTGCACTTTGCTTTGATCAGTAATCAATAATGTAAGATTGCATTTCATTTTTTCAAATTTCTTGAAAGAAAGAAGCCAACATTTTAACTAACATGCCTCATAAAGCAAATCATCAGTTGGGAAGTAGAGCACAAACACAGAAGGGAAAAATCACCAGCGCCAGGAAAAGCTTGGGGGAAAAAGGGTACACAATCTTGTCCAGCAATTCCATTTACTTTGGGTTACTTAGGTACTGTATTTGCCAGTGTATAAGACAACTTTTAACCCCCAAAAATCATCTGAAAAGTTGGGGGTCGTCATAAACCGGGTGTCCCTCTCCTTACCTAGCTCCTCCATTGCCCAGCTGTCAGTTAGTGACAGGAAGTTTAATCATTGCTGGGGAGAGGAAACGCTATAGCGCTCAGCACAGACAGCCAGGCAACAGAGGAGCTAGGTAAGGAGAGGGAAAAGAAGGGGGGCGAGCATTCTTTCAGAGGGTAGAGAGCAGGAAAGAGGAGGCAGCATAGTGTGGGAGGGGGGTTGTGGGGGAAGCAAGTGTGGGGGTGTTGTGCGGGCAGCACAGAGTGAGAGGGCTTGTAGGGGCAGCACAGTGTGCTGTGCTCTATATTTTAACTGGAAAAGTTGGGAGTCGTCTTATACGCCAGCAAATATCGTACTTTTTTTTTTTAATTTAACTTAAAGACTAGAATTTTGCTAAAATGACAAAATTTTATATTCTTGAGAGTGCTCTCCATTTTGGATTCTCAGGTTTTGAAGTTTGTGACACATTAGGTTTTTATTGTTTCAGAGATTTAATTCCTGACCATATAGGTGCATTCAGTGGTATGCATGTCTGGTTGGTATCTTTAAGGGTTAACCCTTAGTGCTCACTTCATGTTTCACCTCAACTAATTCTTTCAATGAAGCACAGCATTGACTTTTTTCCAAAATAGCAGAACCATCACCAGTGAAAAGAGTTGGTAATTCCAAAGTAGCCAGGAGAACTCTGTGGGCTAGCTAAAGTTGCCTTTTTCTGTCTGGGCTACCTCAGGGATAAGAAAGTGGTGGGGTGGTTTAGACTTTTATTGGAAGGCATCCTGGAAATGCTATGGATGATCAACCACCACTAACCTATAGGGTTCATGCTGTTCTACCTATGAACAAAGCTCTTGGTAGATGATTATTGGGTAAGTGTAAGTAACTGTCCTACCAGCCCAATACTTCTTTTATCACAACTAACCTATTTATTCCTACTTTAAGTGTATTCTTGTTTCTTCTACTCTCTGATAGTCCTGAATTTGCTACTCCTTATTCATTAAAGGTGGATTCCGCTAGTGAAGAAGCAAATGATGTTGGATGGTTTCTTGCATATTGTGGCATACTCAGTGGAACATTAGGAGCTCTGCTAATTACCCCCTAGTTCTTTCATTTGATCTGGTAAAGTAAAACTGGCAAATTTGACACAGTATAGCTTCAGACTCCGACGTGTGATAAATACGTGAATTACCTGTGCACTTGCAGGCAAAGTGATGTGAAATCTGCAATCATCAGGGACATGGTAGCATAATCGCCATGTCGCAGAGTTTAATAAATACGCAAAGACTGGGAAGTGGAGAGTGGAAGCAAATATATAAATGAATAAGCCCCAGTCTCTAGGTTAAATACATGTGCTTTGCATGCATTTAACTTTGACATTATCAGTATCTTCTAAATTTTTTATTATCAAACAGTTAGATTTGCAGTAAACATTGAGAGAGATTTCACCTTTCAACTAGCGAAAAATGACAAGACTAATTAGGGGGTTATTCACTAAAGTCTGAATTTTTGCTTATAGGTGCGAATTCACCATATAAAGAAAGGCTGAATAGGCCGCTACTGTCACAGTCGCGACTTTATTATGGGAAAATTGTCACAATCTTAACTTTAAAAAATTGCCGCGACTTTACAATGGGGAAATTGTAGCAGATTTACTATGGGAATCCGCTGTTTGAGAATTCGACAGTCGAATTCACACCTTAGTAAATAACCCCCTTATAGACAATAACGAAATTCCAGTGCTTGTGATGTAAGAATGGATAATTTGGCTTTGTCAGTGGGGGTGAGGATGCGGGCAGAGGCAGCATAGGTTTTCTAAGGTGTGAGTCATCATCAGAGAAGCAGAAAGAAGATGGATTTTTTATATTTGTCCTTGATTCGCTACATTTTATTGCTGACACAATTCACCGGTTACAGACCTGTCTTTACAAAACCAAACTGTAATCTCTGTAGCTCACAAAATCCCATTATATAGTTCAATACACCTCTGATGCAATGAGGGTAAAGAGGGTCCATGCACAGAAAACGATGTTCTATGTTCCATGTGATTTGATTACGTCTTTTTCCTATAACTTTTCTAAGAGCCCAGCTTCACCTGACAATAACTGTTCCTTCAGGTTCATAGTATTTTATGATTTATTTTATTTATGGCATTTACGCCAAAGAGAATAGTGTATCACTGTGAAAGTCATAAAAAAGGACAATATTATCAATGGATTAAGTGAACATCATCACCTCTGCACAAAGTACTATAGACTTTGTTAAATAAATCACTAAATATTATGGGGGTTATTCACTAAGGTGCGAATTTGACTGTTGAATTCGCAAACAGCGGATTCCCATAGTAAATCTGCTACAATTTCCCCATTGTAAAGTCGCAACAATTTTTTATAGTTAAGATTGCGACAGGTTTCCCATAATAAAGTCGCGACAATATTCTCATTATAAAGACGCGACTGTGACAGTAGCAGCCTATTGCGACTGTCTTTATCTGGCGAATTCACACCTATACGCAACAATTCGGACTTTAGTGAATAACCCCCTATAAACTAACATCTTTAAATGAATTCAATCCATTAATCATTTCATTAATTCGTTGCATTATAAGTCTCTACACTCTTTACAGCACGATAATACCTTTCTCATTTACTAGCGCTCAGCTCCTCCCTTCACAGATACATTAAGTAGGAATTTTTAAAGAAATCAGTACGTGATGATGTAACTAAACTTTTCAAGGCAATGGGTTATACTCTGTATGCAACCTCAGGGGGGTTTATGTTAATTGCAGCTTGGGAAGATTTAGGGACACATTCTCAAAAGGGTGAATTCACCTGTCAAATTCACTTTGCTACAATTCTATTTGCATTGCCAAAATAGTCGTGAATTCACTTCTCACTATTGACTATATGGAGAATACAGTTGTCAAACAGGCAAATGGCGGCGAATGCTGTCACATGTGTTGTGTGACATAGTCAGATAGAAGTAGGATGAGAAATTGTGCAGAATGAGGCAAATTCAACAAGTGAAGGACAGTGATGTCAGTCTCATCATATCCCACTAACTTTATTCTGTGAAAATTCTATCTTTTGTTATGTCACCGTGTCCCTAGGTCATGTTGTCATTTAATTGCAGTCGCCATTTTCACTTTTGATAGAATTGCTGCCTTATGCAACACTGGAGTCCTGCCATCAACCCTCCCTATTTGCCAGTCTGAAGTGACTAAGTCAAACAGGTGAATTCGGAGTAGTTGGCCTAGTCACATTAGCAGCTTTGCACCATTCTGTTGTTTAGTCAATAGTAGAAGTACCTGTTCACATGCATGAAAAGTGATGCGAAGAGTTCTGTAATTTCGTAGACGCCTGAATTGATCATGTATTCACCACTTCTCAGAGTTTGCTTAATAGGTGAACATGGGGAAGTGGAGAATAGACACAAATTCAGTGCTCTACACGGCTATTCCGACTTCTCGGAATGTGGCCCTGTCAGTGTTAAAACATGGTTATGGAAGTGGGGTTTAACAATCTGCATGGAACTTACTGGGACCAGGTTAGAAATTTCAGTAATGGAGAGGGATTTTGGAGTATTTGTAGATAATCACCTTAACTGTAGAAATATTTTATTTTTTACGATATATATGATAAATAAGGTTGTCCTGGCAAATACAGTTAAAAAAGGTTTTGGATACCCTCCAAATGTAATAGGGTGGGAAATGTTTGTCCCTTTATTAATGAGAATTTGATGTATAGATTATATTTGAAAAAAAAAACTAAACACAACAATAATAAAGTAATAACAGCAGCTTATGCTGTGCAGTACAGTCTCAACTCAAGGTCAAACAATATTTTTCAAAGGGTTATCCAGCAAGCACTTCATATATTATAAGTTTTTATTCAAAGGCAAGTATTTTTCTTGAAAAAAATACATTTATAGATATATAGAAAATATAGCTATATAGAGAAAAAATATATATAAATAGATAGATGACAGACACTGCAGCACTGGGTAATGGGTTCATTTCCACCCTGGAATTCATCTGCATGGAGTTTGTTGGGGTTATTCATCAAAGTCCGAACAGTCGCTTATATGCCCGTATTCGCGTCCATTTGCGATTTCTCCAACTATGCTTATTCAACAATCTCTGTGATGTGACGAATTTGCGACCAATTCTGATGGTTACTCCAGTCACGGACTTACGGAGCTCTTCGCATTAATTTGTATGCGCATGCACAGGTAATTCAGCTATTCAGCATGCGACGGAGTCTGTTGAAGGGCAGATTCTGCATTGCGTACTGCTCCAAATTCACCTGTTTGCCTTTGCCACAAAAGAGTGGCGAATTGAGGGGTTTGATAGCAGGGCTGTCGTGTTGCATAAGGCAATAATTCATTCAAAATTAACAGTGGCGACTGCCACTTAATTAGTCTACTATTAAACAGGAACTAGGGACAAGGTGACATAAAAATAACTATTTTTCACTTACATAGTTAGTGGCATATGATAAGACTGACGTCATTGCCCTTCACTGGAGGAATTCTCTTCACTTCGCATGACTTCTCATCCTACTATACTGCCACTGAATATGCCATGCTACACATGCGATGGCATCTGATGCTGTCCGCTGCTTCATGAATAAGAGGAACTGAATTCGCGGCTTCCTAATCCTATTGATGTGAACAGACGAGGAGTCACTACGCAAGGCGAATTCGGACTTTGATGAGTAACCCCCAGTATGTTCTCCCCACTTCTACATTGGTTTCCTCCCACAATCCAAAAACATGCTACATACGATAACTGTGTGTGTGTGTGTGTGTGTGAGACTGAATATGGAAATTAGATTGTAAGCTCCACAGGGCAGTTAATGAGGTGAATGATTTATCTCTGTAAAGTGCTGCATAATAAATCAGCACTATATAAATGAATAAATACAATACAACACAATACTGCAGCTCAATATAGATAATAAGCAATATATACCAATTTATATCATAGATCAAGGTGTGCTTTCCTGCAACGGTTATACAATGAGCCATCTCATTAGCCAGCCAACCTGCTGGCAGTATTTTTCAGCTCATAAATAGTATATCCCCTTAGACATACAGAAATGTTAATAGCATTGCTTCAGTGAAAAATGAACAGCATACTGCTTAGACCAGATAGTATAGTTAAAGACATACAGAGAAGAACGAATCGTATAACTTTAAGACCTTCGTTGCTGATACACAGTTTGTCCCAAGGAATAACAGCCCACTCAGGGTTCCTTGGAAGCAGTTCTGGTTTCTGGATAGAGAAATCTTTCTTAGCATTGCAGGGGAGCCAGCACTAGGAAGGCGTATAGCTTTTATCCTTTGGAAAAAAATGCTTCTTCTAAGAGATTAAATAAAGAAAAGATGTGAGATACAGTATGTCTGCGTCGTTCGAAATGCAACTTTTACCTGGGTAAACTTGGCAACAGGAAAAAAAATGATCTCTCTAGAGTATGAAACCCTCCCTGTATGAAGTTGCGTGTGCCTGGAATACTGAATGAATCAATGAAGGATAAAATGGAAGGTTCCTTTGTTTTTCTGACATAGGGAGAAAAACATTTCTCAACAAAACTAGCCCATTTCTACTCTCACCCACCTATTTAACCCTGCTACAATGTGCATATAGGAAGTCAGAGGTTTTATTCATCTTCAATGTAAAGACTCTACAGGGCAGCCTTTCTAAATGTGTTACATTTTATCAATGTTATTGAGATAAAGTAGAAATAAAAAGTAGAAATGGTGGCATCACTGTTAACTTTATCGAGCATTTTACTGACTAGTGGAGGTGTACATGGTTTACTGCATGTGAAATAGCAGAGAATGAAATCCAAGCTCGGGGGAGAGGCGGGTGGTGAGATATCAATTAATATCCACAAAAAAACAAACAAAAAGGAAAAATAAAAACGAGAGGTGAAGGGAGAAAGGAGAATGAGGTTAACATGGCACTTTGGTGTGAAAGTTAAAGCCGACTCCTAGCAATATTTATCACTCCTCCAGTAGTTTGTTTCGTTGAATGACTTTTTTTTTGCCTGTTTTTATGGCTTTGCAACTCACTTCTAGTTCCTAAATTCAGTGTTGCTTGAGACTTGAGAAAGGGAGGACAGACCTATTGAAAGCTCGTCTATTTAAACTGACTGTTAGTCCATTAAATAAGGTATCACCGAATATCGCAATACCCATTTATATATATAAATTAATGAGCGTTTGTTTGATAATGTTATCATATTGCTGATGTTTATTACACTTTGCTCAGCCTGTCCTAATTGGGGATGCCAAGCACAAACTGCCATGCATCTTTCTGTATACATTTTTCCGATCATTGGAGGATTTCATAAAGATTGTCATTGTGTCAGTGTCCTCAGGGCACTAGAGGATTATATATGGAGCTTAGTAAATAAAAAATATTTCCAGGAACAGTCAAATCTCTCTGTTTTATAATGTAAAGTATTTGCTGATCATTAATTACATCATTTGGCATACAATCTGCCAAATCATAAAAAAAGGAAGAGAAATGACAGAAACCAGGCTGACAGAGAGAAGAAGATGTGGATGAATAAGAGAATGTATCAGGGGTACGAATATAAGGGGAAGTTCAATCGTGTAACATTTCTGCTTATTTAGTTTTATTTTTTCAGATATTTAAAACAAAAGGTTTTGTAATTTGTATGTTTTACATAAATTTGCTGTTTGCTCTCACCTTCATCAGGCATACAAATAATAATAAATATTCAACAGTGTTGCAAGAGTTAACTCCATCTTCCAATCAATAATTAGTCCATTGTACATGACTCTCAAAGACAGGTTAACGTCCATATTCAATATGCAACAAATGTCAATTAAGTTCATTGGGCAGAGGCAGAGCAGTGGGTCAGTGCCTTGCAGCGCTGAGTTCTGGGTTCAATTCCACCCTGGACTTCATCTGCATGCAGTTTATTTGTTCTGTCTGTACTTGCGCGGGTTTCCTCCACGGACTCCACTTTCCTCCCACAATCCAAAAACATACAGCACGTACAGCTCCATGGGGCAGGGACTGAAGTGAATGATGAATCTCTGTAAATCTATATATAATCTATATATCAGCGCTATATAAATGAAAACTATAACAATGCAACAGGGGTCTGTGGGCCTCCTGGTAGAGGGCTGCATGGCGGTGATGCACACACTGGAAACGCCTCAACATCATGCGGCCAGCAACATGTTTGGACCGCTCCTTCCGGTCCGTAGAACATTTGCTGGATCAAGAAACCAGTCCTGATCTAGAAAAGGTTGGCGACTGCTGTAATACAATATTAAAAAGAGGGTCAGAAGAGACATTTAGAAGCGCCTTTGAGCACTCCTGCCACTCAATGATGTCCATTTTGAATTAAAGAGAAGTACACAGAAAGTCATGTTATTTCATCAATACTTTCCATTGAGTATTTTCCTTCTTGTAACAGGATTTCTTCTTCCATTCTCTTCCATTACCGGATAGCATTTCTTCATGTGACATTTCCATTATCATCTTCGGTTCAAATGGTTTTTTTTTTAGAAATGGCATATTGCGCCTTTGTTGTCTGAGCGCCAGCATTTTTTTTTTTTGTATGTTTGTTTCTTTCTAAATAAATTCTGAAGGGGAGAAATGAATTGCTTTTGGGCATTCAAGGAAATAGACACTTGGACCAAGATAAAAGTCAGGTTAGAGATAATTATATCTGTAGTAAGAGCTTTTCCTTTATTTTGGTGCTGACGGTGCTCGCAGCTATAACTAAAAGGGCCTTATTGACTAAAGTCTGCATTCACCTGTCAGTTTCACTTCGCTACAAGTTGAGTCGCATCACCAAAATAGTTGCAAATTAATTTCTCCACAATGCACTTCAGCAGGCACTAGTGAATTTATTATGATTTATATAATGACTATCCTAACTGTCATAAAGTGATGTGTAAGTATATAGTTGGTGTAATAAACTGTGCTAGAGTTTGCACATTGGATAAACATGCCCTGAGGGTACTGTAGAAACATTAAAGTGCACCCGTCAGCTCAGGATTATTACAGTTTTATAAAGTATGTGACTTTACAATGTAAATCAAGTAATTAGGAACCAAAAAAAGTTTGCATATAGAAAATACACCTACTTGAATCTTGTCCCAATTTGAAAGCATGGAAGCTGCCATTTTCTGCCTGACCTGCCACTCAAACACTACAGGAAAGCCCCCTAACAAGCAGGCTCTCCTCCCCTGTCTCCAAACCTCACGTGCGCGTACACATGCACTAGCATTATCAGGTTACACAACATCATCCACTACACTGTGCACCATCCCCCACTGTGCACTGTGCATTCCCCACCCCCACCCCCAGGATTGCGATCATGTGACCGCGCGTGCCTCTAGGCTGGGGAGCTCAAAGCATATGCGCTTTGAGCCAGTAACGTTGACAGCTTCCCCTGTAACTGACTAGGGAAGCTGTAATCGTTACTGGCTGGGGAGACTCAAAGCACAAGTTCTTTGTGCTCCCCAGCCTAGAGGCGCGCGGCCAAAAAAGAAAAAAGTGTGGTTTGTTTTTACTGTACCTGCATAAGATATCCCTCAGCCCTAAAAACTATAAGAATAATTATTCAGGACCATGGAGAGCTACATATGCTGAGTCTTGGAACTGTAGCAGAAGCTGTTAAACAATGGTGTAGTGAATTTATTTCTTTCTACTGCAGCTTCCAACATTTTAAATCTTTTTTTTTTTTTTATAGAGACTTATTGACTAAAGTTCGAATTGTCTCGTAAAGGTGTGAAAATGCCACTTCCCCATATTCGAATATTCAGCAAACTCTACGATGCGGTGAATTCGCCAGCTAATGATACATCTAACTACAATTCGAGTCACATCTCCAAAATAGTGACAAATCCACTTCTCATTATTAACTAAGCTGAGAATAGACTTGTTGAACAACCGGGCAGCGGCAATCGCTGTTGGATGCGTTATTTGGCGTAGTCAGTCATATAGAAGTAGAATGTGGAGCCCTGCCATCAACCCCTCAACTCACCATTCTGATGTGGCAAAGTCAAATGGGTGAATTCGGACCAGTACACCAAGTCGCATTCACTCTTTTGTCACACTCCTCCACTTAGTGAATAGTACTGTAGAAGTAACTGTGCTTGCGCACACAAAATTGAAGTGCTCTGTAAGACTGCAACTCTCGTAGTCATCCGAATTGGTGACATATTTGCAACATCACAGAGTTTAACCAATAATCAAACATGGAGAAGTGGCGAATAAATGCAAATTCAAAGCTTTATGTGACTATTTGGCCTTTACTCAATAAGGCCCTGGATGATCCACTTAGGTGGATACAAAATTGTCATGCTAAGCTGTGTCTACACAGTAAACTTGTCTTGCTACATACTTTTAGTGATGATTTCAATAAAATTCTGCAATAAGCTATAAAAATCACCCAAACTGTAAAATAATGACATTGTACCTCCTTTTCTGAAGCAAACTATTCTACATAGTATTTTATACTACAGAAACCTGACACAATGGAATGTAATTATTGTCTTCATTTTGGTACAAGTGTTGCATGTTGATATACATTTGGGGAGTAATTAAAAGATGAATGAGATACAGACTCTTACTCCTGAGAGCTTATGTACAAGGAGTGGAGAAACAATTTCAAAATGCAACATCTGTTTCGAGAAGCATGAAACACAAAAGGATGGCAACATCGGATTAATTTGGATAAACATTGAGTCCCAGGGGATCAAAGGCAAGAGAATTAATCTTTATTTCTAGGAGAGAGGAAGGTAGAACTTATTTTTGGAGAGCTAGGCAACAGTAGATAGAAGGTGAGGGAGACTATTAAACATAAGGAAAAAATATAAAAAAGGGTTTAACTGAGAGATCAATGAGGGGAAAACAGTTTGTAATCATATAAAGAGCATTTCATAATATTGACATTACAGGTGACAATGTGAGACCCATTGAGATTGGGTAGGGGAGGAGGGTGTTTTCATTAACGGGGGTATATAAGTAAGAAAATCCTACATCTTAGATAATGTCATTATTGACTGGTGTCAATAATCTGGTGAACTTTAAAAAATGCTTTCAGGAACCCTCCCCCCTTCTTAATTCAGTAAAATTGTATAGCCTAAAGGAATACCCATTTCCCAGATACCAAATGTGGGAGTTCCACCAAATGTCAAATGCGGCTGATTGAAAATCAATACATAAAGCAGAAGAAATGATAAAATCCATGACAGTTTAGCCACCAACAGTTATTTACCTCCCTAACTGTCACTGTCTATATTTTATATTCTTAATCTACTATTAACTTATTTTCAAGGGTTTGACTGTGAGCAATGAGAATCTTACACCTGATGAAGGGAGGAACTAGCCAATGTAAAACGTTGCGATTTGTTTGCTATGCAAAAAATGGGATGAACCCTTGAAAGATATGTGATGAGCACAGAGCCAGCTCTGCCATTAGGCAGAGTAGGCATTAGGCAGAGGAGGCACCCCTAGCATTTTTTTTCTCAGAGTGCCGGCTGCAGCCGCGGCTCAACTTTAAATCTCTGCCAATTGGGAGATTTAAA
>WMED01011560.1:0-15205 GCA_019650415.1 Pipa parva
AATGTTACTTAAACTCTCTCTCTTCTCCAGAACAAAGGTCTCTCCAGAAGGAGTTACTAGCGGGCACATAACAATCATTTTAGACACAGATAGCTGGAAAAAAAAATGATCTGATTTAAAAAAAAAAAAAAAAATGTAGGAAAAATAATCAAATATAACAATCAAATCTTTTTGACTTGACATTCTCTTTAATGTGAAAGCAATTTAAAAAAAAAAAAATCCAATATATATATATAATTTTTTTTTTTTTTTTTTTTTGGTACCTGAGAGATTTCCTTTATTTCTTGCCACAGTCTGATCCCCTGCAGAATTTGATAGCTGCTGATCACAGCCAGGGCACACAGACTAACGACACAGCAGGCAACAGCGCATTTAAATCTCCTGAGGCTTTTCTCTTGTGCAGCATGAACAGGTGAGCTGGAACCTGTCACGTGACCCTGCTCCTGCAGCAGCTCCACGTTTCCTTCCATCTCTCTCTCCCTCTGTTATGGATTGTCACTTGCCACTTGTCACTTTAGTTAAAAAGCAGTAGGCCACAGCTAACATGTTTTTTTCCACGCTTTCCCACAAATAAATAACTCTGGTAGCACCCTCCCTCTCCAAGTGTCCATTGCTTCAAACCTCCCACTGTGCAGGGAGTGTTCCGCCTACAGTCGATACCAGGGACTTGTGATCAGGACAGGGCTGCCTGCACTGCTCCATGTGCACACTGAGTCTCTGCAGGAAAGTCCCTGCTGCCAGTGGTACAGGGATCGTGAAGTTTTGTGGGTTGGCTTTGCGATGTTTCTGCAGGCTGGTCTCTGTTGCACACAAGATTGTCATCTTAGCTGAGAATGAAACTTTAAAAAAAAAGGGGGAAGTGACAAGGCAGGGTTTTTTTCTTCTTCTTCTAATTTTAATTGCTTTTGCTAACCTATACAATGCCTTGTTTTGTCTTGCATGTATTTTTTTTTTTTTTTTTGGGTGATAAGAGGTACAAAAAAAAAATGTTATGTATCCAAGCCTAAAATTTCCAAGGTATGGTGAGGGGAATTATTCTTTTTTTCACAATTAGAAAACTAAAAGCGAAATGTTTTTTTTTTTTTTCTTCTTGGGAAATGTTTTTGTTCTGTTATTTGCACGCTACGATGCATATGGTGAAATAGCCGCATTGCATTATGGGTCCTAGGGCGTCAATTCAAAAATGATGCACAATCCCCTCCTTTAGCATGTGCGCAGGGAAACTAGTAATCCAAAAACCACATTCAGTCACTTTATCCAGAAGCCCACTGTTATCACTGACATAAGGTCGGAGGCCCCTTAGGTAAAACCCTGTGAACCCAGCCTCTTTGTTTTATATAGAAAATTCTGGAGATAATGGGGTGATTTATCAAAATCTGAAATCTCACGTAAAGGTGTGAATTTGCCACTTCCACATATTTGGGTATTTAGCAAAATCTGCAATGTGGCGAATTCACCAGCTAACAATGGCTGCACACTACACAATGGACTGTCGGTCGCGGCTTTACTATGGCAGTTCTCTGTTTAGTTAATAAGGAGGGCGTTTAATAAACCCCCATAAACTCTGGTGACCTCAGTACAATACATGCTTCATTCTACGGAGGGAGTCTTTAAAGTGAGTCTGTCAAAGGAGCGAATTTCACAAGGTGAACTGCTCCGACCTCATCAGTTTTACTTCGCCACTTCAGACTGGCGAATTAGGGGGTTGATGGTAGGGCTTCAGTGTTGCGTAAAAGTGACTATTCATTCAAAAGTGACAATGGAGACTGTGACTAAGTGACAACATGACTTAGGGACAAGGTGACATAGAAATGGATAGAATATTCACTTATATACTGTTAATGGGACATTCTGAGGATGGTGTCGCTGCGCTTTACTGGGGGAATTTGCATAATTTCGCATGACTCCACATCCCACTATTGTCCGACTGACTACGCCACACTACACATCCGACAGCGTCTGACGCTGTCCACTTGTTCGACAAGTCTATCAGCTGCTTCATGAATAAGGAGAAGTGAATGTGCCTCTTCCTGATTGTAGTGACTCAAACAGATGCAAAGTCACTATGCCAGGAAAATTCTCCCTTTAATAAATAACCCGTTTGGTATTTATGTGTTGAGTTCTTTTAACATAATACTGCCAATGATTTTTCACTGGAAAATTTCAAGTCAAAAGGGTAATTCAGCAAGGTGCAAACGCACCTTGCTAAGCTTTCCCTCAGTTCGCACATACTGTTATGCGCTCACTGATGTCCTGCACACGGACATCAGCAAAAGCTTTAAAGGGATTTCAGTCTCGGCGAGGCGACTTGAGTGGTCTCGGCAAGACTGGAATCCCTTTAAAGCGTTCGCTGACGTCCGCGTGCAGGACATCAGCAAGCATATAACAGTATGTGCGAGCTGAGGGGAAGCTTCACAAGGTGCGTTCACACCTTGCTGAATTACCCCCAAAAAGTCATCCATCTTCATTGCACACCTTGCAGCATTAAAGCTTAGCTAAGCATGGGTTCACACTAGCTGTTTTTCAGCTGACCTTTTTTTTAAATAGGTTCATTATTGTCTATGGTACAAAACACAATAGCCTGTGTGGATAATCCCACTGGAAACAAGGGAGATTATTTTTATAGCTCAGCTGAAAATGAGTTAGTGTGACTCTGGTCTAAGGTACTGTTATTTTGTATGTACTATTATTGTAAAATTATTCTGCACTAAAATAAAAACCTTTTGTAGCATAGTGGCTTCTATCTCTTCTATACATGTGTAGAAAGAGGAAAGCTCTGCCTTTATGAGAGCATTATCTAGCAGCCATGGAATCCTAACCATAGTATGTCAGGGGGTATGCTTACATAAAATAGAGTAGGTGAGACCTAAAATTATGTGAAAAAGTCACTCCAAAAGGAAGGGAAACATGTGCAAGCTTGGAGTGCCCTTCCCACAAGTTTTTCAGAGCATGACACAAACTTTTGCACAGAATATCAAATACTGATTTAAATTTGTCTGCTTTGGCATCAATAGAAGAGAACATGTTTATTGGTGGGCACAGGCAGTAGAACTCTTTAAAGGTACTTCGGCGAGACGACTTGAGTGTTCGCGAGGTGAGCCGAAGTACCTTTAAAGTTTTCGCCAATCTCCGAGTGTAGGAGACCAGTGAGCGTGTACCCGTGTCGGTGAAGTGATGAGAAGATTCTCAAGGGTACTTCAATCCTTCCTGAATTACCCCCTCAGTGATGGGAACACAGGCAGTAGAGGGCAGACTCGGTGGTGGGAACACAGGCAGGAGAGGGCAGACTCAGTGGTGGGAACACAGGCAGTAGAAGGCAGACTCGGTGGTGGGAACACAGGCAGTAGAGGGCAGACTCCATGGTGGGAACACATGCAGCAGAGGGCAGACTCGGTGGTGGGAACATAGGCAGTAGATAGCAGACTCTGTGGTGGGAACACAGGCAGTAGAGGGCAGACTCGGTGGTGGGAACATAAGCAGTAGATGGCAGAATTAGTGGTGGACACAAACAGCAGAGGGCCCCTGGGCATGATTTGATTTTGTGCTCCTATTTGCCAAGGTGGAAAAATGCTAAAATACTTTTAATTTTAGTACAATTTTTCGTACCAATTCTTTATTAGTCACAGTGCAGTTATGTAGCCTGTCGCATGTGCTCTAAGTGGGGCGCTTGGAAGGCTACAAGCTCACAGTTTTGTATGACAAGAGGAGCTAGAATAATCCTGGCCTCCTGATTCGGCCCTCTGTCCTGCTCCGGTCCATCGGGAAATCATAACTGTCCCCAATATGCCACGTGACCATGATATCATGACGTCATGTAGCTGCCCTCCCTATAAATATTTCTGCAGATGCCCATGTCCTGGTCTACTTGTCAATTATCTCCTGTGATCCTCAGAAGCCTCGTTTAATCCACACAAACAGGAAAATGTGTGCTCTCCTGAGCAGGATATTCAGGCCAGGATTTGATTTGCATAAGGATTAGTTCAGGAAGAGTAATTGAGTAAGTTAGGCAGTTTAAGGTAATACAATGGAAAATGTATACAAAAAAGTTTTTACAGTAGGAAAGAGTACATTTGCAAGTTTGGACATTTTGTAGATGCCAGGCCCTGTGAGTAATATATCACTCACTAGCTTTCAGTTATAAACAGGCTATTGCTGGAACAATCCATGTATTCTCTAGTGAGAAAAGTTGTATTATACTGTCCAACAATGACTGAAGCAACAAAAGTCACTCTTGGCATATGAAACTAAAAAAAGTCCTGCGGGCTTATTCTCTAAATTGTCATGTAAAAGTGTGAATTCGCCAGCTAAAGACAGTTGCAATAGATTGATACTGTCGCGGCTTTATAATGAGAATATTGTCACAATTGATCTTGACTTTACTATGGAAATATTGTCACAGACTTAGCTTTAAAAATAGTCGCCGTCGTGACTTTACAATGGGAGAATTGTCGCAGTCGCAGATTTGCTTTGGGAACCTGCTGTTTGAGAATTCAACAGTCAAATTCAGATTTTAGAGAATAAGCCCCTCAGTGAAAGACAGTCCTCTATACATTATACTGACAAAACAGTGAAAGACAGCCCCCTATACTTTACAAAACTATAGAGATAGACATTATATACTGTATTAGACTTCCAAACTGGGAGAAGACAGCCCCTGTTTATTACACCTGTGACATATAGCTCCCAGTACAACTGTGACTAATCTAATACATTATACTGGAAAAGCTGAGCTATGGCTACCCAAAGATTATACAGCTGTAATGGTGATTGTTACCTTCTATATGTTATATTGGTAGAGTGGTATAGCATAAATATATAGGAGTTTAACAAAGTTTGATATCAGCTATTGAATGCGACAGATTCTGCCTTGCCGAATTCCATTATTGCAATAGACATGTTTTAGTGAACAGGTGTATTACCAGTGCACGCGAAGTGGTCCATAAATCCGCGTCTGCCATAAGCTGTTGAATTAGTCTCGAATTTGCAACATTGCAGAGTCTGCTGAATACCTGAGTATGTGTAATTGGCGAATGTGGACACACTTCCTGTATATGCTTTATGTAAAACACCACAGAAAACAGTGGAGTGGGGGAGGCTATTGTAATTTAGGCATATTGCTAATATAATATAACTGTTATAGGTGGTTATTGTACTGTATTGTATTTATTCATTAATATAGCGCTGATATATTTACTGAGATTCATAATTTACTTCCGTCCCTGCCCCGTGGCGCTTACAATCTCATTTCCCTATTCAATCGCACACACAACCTGTAGTAAGTTTTTTGGATTGTGGGGGGAAACCCACAGAAATACTGGGAGAACAGACAAACTCCATGCAGATGAAGTCCAGGGTGGAATTGAACCTAGAACCCAGCATGTATGTTGTATATGAAGTGGTGCTATGAGCAATGTAGCAACACAGCCATCCATTGCAATGAGAAATTTAGGAACTTTCCACATTTTATACATAACCCCTCTCCTATAAGAACTCTTAACAGGGCCAAATTTTCCTATAGGCACAAGAGGCACATATCTATAGGTGGCAAAGCCAGCATTCCAGCGCCACTCCTCCTCTGAGCGCTGCTCCACAATGAGGTAAGTGGAATGCATCGCATTCCACTTGGAGCGGCGCTCAGAGGAGGAGCGGCACTGGAACGCTGGACGAGGTAAGTTTGTGGTGGGCGACAGCGCCCCACAAATAGATTGCGCATCAACAGCTCGCATGCCAACAGAGAGGGCTCTGCATACCCGCTTTGGCACGCATGCCATAGGTTCGCCTTTATTGCCCTAGAGTCTATGTAAAGAAGTAGGAGGGTCTTTGGTTCTAGGGACTCCACTGGGTGTGGTGGAGGATCCCTGCAGGCAGCTGAAGGTAACTGAGTTCCTGTGTAAGACCATTCCAAGTGATAGTTAACCTCTCCACAAGAAAGGGTAGTATCCCTATTAGGATTTCCAATCAGCAGTCTCAAATATAGAAGTACCTTATAGAAGAGTCCTGTGAGTCTGGAGATGCCAGTACACCCTGGGTTGAAAAAGACCCAGGCATTGTTGGATCTCAGAACAGCAAAGGAACCCTATGTTATGTTCAGAGGTTCAAATGCCCACTTTAATGTAGAGAGTGCTGCTCCTGGACTACTGTTGTGCTCAAAGGAGGGTAACTATACACTGATGTTATTGTATGCATTAAATAAGTTTCTGCTTCAAGTTAAGTGATGTGTGAAGTTCCTATTCTGTGTACATATGTAAATACAGTAAACTGTTCCTGTTCTAAAGCCCTTTATTTAAGGTATTAAGGTACAGGTATTACCGTAATATAAGTGGGACCTATGATCCTGAGATCTCTGAGTGAGCTGTGGGTAATCCTGACGGATGGATACAATTGAACGCACAGTGAGATTAAAATAGCATTACACGTCTCCCAAGTGTCCCGGATTCAAAGGGACAGTGCTGTTTTTGAGGTCCCGTAGAAATATCATATTCAAATTTAAAGGAGAACTATAGCAGCTAAGAATACTTACCTCATCCACAGCACAGGATTGTCATAATAATACGTCAAACATCACATACTACCCGAACCCTCTTGAAGTTCACCAAATATAACTGACTGCGCATACGCAGATCAGAAAAAATTGATGTGCGCATGAGCAGTCTCTTAAATTCAGTGAACTTCGGGAGGGGGATTGGGACTATGTGAGGGACCGACATCACTCACATAACCAGGAAAATAGTGGCAGAGGCGATGTCTTCATCTGATGAACCTGGGCTGTGGATCGTCACATTAATACTGATCTAGCAGCAGTATACTTAGTGTACTGCTGCTGGATTGACCAGGTAAGCATGCTCTGCTGCTATAGTTTTCCTTTAAATAAAGAACTATTAAAGAATATATGTCTACTTTACAGTAATATCCCTTAAAGTAAACCAAGGGAACAGCTGATTAGTTCCAGCAAATAAAAGGAAATGAGAGCAAAATGAAAGGTAAATAAACAAAGCTCAGAACAGGGAGAAGACATAGAGTCCAAAGTTTAACAATAAAATAAATAAAAGAGGGCAGGGAAGACCAGTAAGAGAGAAGAGTGATAAAGAGGAATATGAAAGGAACGTATCTGCATTTGCTGATGAAACTATGCAGGTCAATACAGTACACAGAAATGGTATTGTATTTGCAGGTGGAGTTGGTATTCAGCATTCATCTAAGGCATTGCCACTTTTACTGTAAGTAGGACTGCATTTAAGGAACGGATAAGTCAGTGCTTTTAATTAAACATCAAACCTACTGCAGATTCTCAAAGTGATTTTGAAAAAGAAATTGGTTATTGCAATGTAATAATTTTTTTTTTTAATCGTTATTTATTCATTAGTTTCTGCTAGCCCAATGAAATGATAGGAGCGTGGTCTCACTGTAAGCCTAGAACACTCTTACAAACTCAGATTCTTGCTTTAAGTTTCACTCAACAATGGCAAGAGCTTTGCCAGATTTGTTAGCATGCAATGAATGCTGCAATACTGAGAACCATTGTACAATGCAGCTTCTTAGCAAGTCACAGACAAGAGCAGGTTGAGAAGGTTGTCGGGCTTATTCATCAAAGTGATATTATTCTCAGATTATCTACTCTTTATTCACTAAACTAAGGGACTGTATAAGTAGCCATCTCTTGAGTAGTGTGATATAGTCAGCTGGACAGTAGAAGCCCCTAATTTGCCACTTTAATCTGATTAATTAAAATTGGCAAATGCGACACAATACGCCTAGTCAAATTCGCTACTGCGACAGTCTCCGATGTTCGATGAATAGGCAAATTATCAGTGCTCTGTAAGGATGTGACTTTCATAATCTGCTGAATTAGTCTCAAATTTGCCACATTTGCAGAGTTTGCAAAATAGCAGAATATGGGGAAGTAGCAAATAAATGTGAATTCACAGTTTTACGCGACAGTTCAGCCTTTCATGAATAAGCCCCTAAATGAGGAAATGTATGAAGGCCCTATGTATGGTTTGATATCAGGCAATACAATCAAGATGATTCTAAAGTGAATATTCTTTAATGGAGTTAAAAGAACTCCGTATTTTCCGGACTATAAGGCGCACTTTCTATCACGGCCTTTTAAGCAAGCTTCGTTCGTATACAAGACGCACCGGATTATAAGGCACAGCACATTACGTTTGGTTGTGTAGCGCGCCGGTTCATGAATATTCACTGCACTTAATTAGATTTCATAGGCGCACGTGGGAGGGGGTGGAGGAGTATGGTGTGTGCTGCGTGTTGACGTGGCAGCTATGGAAGGAGCTGTGCCTGCTGTACCTGCTGATGCTGCCGCCGACCCCCTGCCAGAGGTAAAGAATGTGCCTGCTGATGCCGCCGCCGACCCCCTGCCAGAGGTAAAGGATGTGCCCGCTGTGCCTGCTGATGCCACTGCCGACCCCCTGCCAGAGGTACCTTATTCATAAATAAGGTGCACCGGACTATAAGGTGCACTTTCTATTTCTGAGAAAATCTCAGCATTTTAAGTGCGCCTTATAGTCCGGAAAATACGGTATATAGCAAAATGTATAACCCTCATTTGCTTTAATCCATTCTTTAACCTGTCTAGAGAATTGTCCCACACAGACTTGTTGACAAAGTGTGTAAATATTACCCAAAGCTGGGAAATGTCTCAGGTGTGTCTAACCAGTTGTAGGATGATTATTACTATTACCAGGAATAACTAATTAACCACAGATAAAGGGAAGACAAAGACATGTCAGAAATAGTCCATTTTTTTTTCTGTCGAAGAAGTGTAACATTACCTTTCCTGGTTGCAGCTAGTTCACTCAGACAAAAGATATCCTTAATCGTTCTTGGATTCTAACAGCCAAACAAAGCAGGGGAGTTGTGGGAAAGTATTGACGCTTATTACAGAATAATAGGGAAGTTGGTCATCATTTTCAGTCTTTTCTCTTACCTTGCTCCTGTTGCTATATTTAGATTTAAATGGTAACTGCCTCTTCTTGTTTCTCAGGAAGAAACGTCTCTCTTGGCAAAGCCATAATTTATTTTATTTTTTTTTTTACATCTCCAAGACCATAGCACTAGTCTGTTGAATGTACGTATAACAGATTTGACAAGCTGATCAGGGAAAAGACAGTGTGGTGGTTTTAAAAAGAAAACTAAAGATAGCAGAATAATAGGGAACATTATGAATACCTAAAAATTCCAGCATGGATCAGAAAACGACATGTATTTATGGTAAAAAGTACAGCACGGGAATGTGCAGATACTAAGGGGGGAATTCACCAAGCTCCGAAGTGAGGTACGTAGTGTTCGCCTCACTTTGGAAAAACTGAAATGTGCATGCTGATGTCCTGCACGCGGACATCAGCATGCGCATTAAAGGGATTCCCCTCCCGGTGAGAGCACTCGAGTGCGAACACATTACGCACCTCACTTCGGAGCTTGGTGAATTCCTCCCTAAATTACAAGATACTGCTGATGACTACTTTTTAGCTTAAGCACTCACTGAGTACTGTACTGTAACACATACATTTACACAAGGGAGGGGAGATTTAGAACAGTAAATGGAGAGTAAATGCACCAATTGATCACACAATATGGTCTGGGGCATATATCACTTAGACCTTTCCATGCTCCCTGTTGCCACCAATATCCTGCTACAACCACCTCTATTTCCCATTCTCTGCTTGTACGATCGTATTCTGTCTTCTCATGTTACAGTTGTTTTCTTTTGAGGTAGAATGTCTTATTGTATTAGTCTGAATATGGGAGGGCCCTTTCAGATGACAAATCACTTGTTCAGTTCTTAGCAGTAGCAGCACTGATGAGAATTCTTATTACTTATTACTGTATTGAGGCTGGAAAAGGTACAGTACTTTTAAATTAAATTAGTATTATTATTGACACAAAAGGCAAGCATATCTTTGGTTATTTAAAAAAATTCTTTCATATCTCTTGGACAGCTAATTTTAAGGAATGGAAACTTAATGGAAAACCAGAAATAAACCAGGAATGTAAAATTATTGTAATATAATGCTGTGGAAGAACATGAAATATTCCTTTTGGTATTTACAGAAGGAACAAAGATTCATAACAAAGTTATGCTTTACATCAGTGTTTCCCAAATGCCGGGTCGCGACCCGGTACCGGGCCACCAAAATGCAATGCCGGGTCACGAGCGCCGCTCATGAATATTCATGAGCGGTGCCGTGCGCGAAGGTAAGGGACTTCACGCATGCGCACAGCACCGCTCATGAATATTCATGAGCGGCGCTCTTGTGGCCCGGTTACTTTTGTGCTTATCCTTCGTGCCGGGTCACGAAGGAGAAAGCACAAAAATAACCGGGCCACAAACAAACCAAGTTTGGGAAACACTGCTTTACATTGTTTAAATAGATACAGCCATAATTTCCCTCCAGGCATCTGAGTATAACTGAAACTGTTATTGCAGCATCTAGAAATATTCTCTGATGGTTCCTTGTATGAAACCTAGAGGTTAATAAAATAAGTTAATACAATTTTCTTAAGAAGCAAAACTTTACATGCCTTAGAAAAAGTACATCTCTCTCAAAGATCTATTTGCAATGTACATAGTGTAGATACAACAATAAATAAAATTGCATTTTGACCCTATAGTAAAGCCAAGTATTAATGCAGCTTGTTAATTCTGGATATGACATTGTTGATTCCCAATTTTTCATCACTGATTCAAATTGCATAAATGATCTAAAACAGCACTTCAAAACTCCCGCACCAGGAAATGTGTGTGTGATGACTACCAGCCATTTTTCCATGAAAGTGTACCCTCCCCTGGACATTTTTGCCCTATTTTGTACTTAATTACTGTGCAAAAGTTAGCTTTCCCTCTGTAATCTCCTGCATTCCAGGAATGTAAAATAACATTACTGATGAGGCCAAAAGGTCAGCACACTGCTTAACCAACAGCAGTCAGGCAGCTTTTTTTTCTCGTGTTTAGTAGTTTTATCACACACATTTCCTCCTGTAGGAGTTTTCCAGGGCTTTGTATTAAATCATTCTGCTTCAGATGAAACATCTACAGGGGAGAAAGGCTTCTCTCTAAGGTATAGTACTGCATATGTAAAGATGTAACCTGACTATAGTTCCCCTTTAAGTGTTGTATATTTACTCCACAGTTACAGATATTTAGGTTATTTGCAAGGAGTATTGTATATTTTACTTTGTGCAATTTCACATAGGTTCATGGGTATATTCGACATGCACAAACAGCATTTCTCCTGTATTTCCTCCATAGTTTTCTGCATAGGCAGTAATGATTAGGTTTATAGCAGCAAGAAAGAATCATAAAGGTTAGCTGTCAGAGAGTGGAAAGCGAAATGCGTCCATTGTGGCAGACATCTACAGCATGCAGTATTTAAAAACTTAGGAGGAGATTCTTAAAGTAAAGGATATAGTAGACCTTTATGTTCATGGAACAAATGTGGGGGCATTTCAGACTACATTGTAAATGTATGGATGAATGCATAGCATAAGGCATGTGTGGAGGATGCTACTATCTGGGAGATGTTTATGGTTAATTGCAGAACATCTAAGGTATATAGGAGTGGCAATTCAGTACATCCAGTGGATATGTGTGGTATCGAAGAGCACCTAAAACATGTGTAGGAACACTGCAGAGTTTTTGGGAAATGTAGGGGTCATTGCAACACATCTGGAGCCTATGGGGGTGAATTGTATGTCACACTTGACAAAGGTCCAGTATGTTGGCTCAAAACATGTTGTACAAGTAAAAGTTTGCATTCGCAACTTCTTCAATTTTTTGTTTAGGGAGTTGTATGTGGGTCAACCTTACAGCATGTTTGATAAGGATACTACAGTAATTTCTATGGCAGAAACTGCACAACATTTGGGAGTATATCTGATGGTCATTCAAAAAGTCTTCTTTTCCACTGCTGCAGGCAGAACTGGCAATAGAAAGATGAGACATCTGCTTCAGCTTGATTACTCTTGCTACTGTCCTCTACATTTATAATTAGTAAATATACTCTGCACATTTGCAGTACGTTTGGTACATGGAAATGTTTTTTTAACTCAACAGTAAGGATGGCGGGCACTGTATTAGGTTATAGGTAGGATGGCCAGTATGCATCTTAGTCTTCTGTTTAGACAGTTATAGAAACACTTTCACTGTAAATGTAAACACTAACAGTAAAGTTTCAGTGACTGTTTCCTGTTGTACATGTGCCGTGACGGTGTGGGAAATAAATGAAGAATGTTATCTCTTTATCTTCTATAAATATTTATATTACTTCTGTTTGAAGTTTCCCTTCTGTGTCTACTTTCTCCTTACAGGTGCAGATTTTAATTAATTGTCACATTTTATATATTCCTAAAAAAATGCTGATACCGAGCCAGTACAGAAATATATCATCCAGACATTTTAACAAAGGTCTAATTAACATTTCGCAAACTTAAATTTTATATCTTTGTTCTTAGCAGGGTACCAAGGGGGTAATTCAGCAAGGTGTGAACTCACCTTGCGATGCTTCGCCTCAGCTCGCACAGACTGTTATGCGCTCGCTGATGTCCTGCACGCAGACATCAGCAAACACTTTAAAGGGATTCCAGTCTCAGCGAGGCTCGACTCGAGTGGTCTCGCTGAGACTGGAATCCCTTTAAAGCGTTCGCTGATGTCCACGTGCAGGACATCAGCGAGCGCATAACAGTCTGTGCGAGCTGAGGCGAAGCATCGCAAGGTGAGTTCGCACCTTGCTGAATTACCCCAAAACTTTGTCTATGATCATGGATATTCAGCAGTTGCAGATTTGATCTTTTATTATATTATTTTCCCACATGCTCACACGGTTTGAATGATTTATTTTGATCTGTAAAGATTTATGCAGGTCTACAAAATGAGTGTAACGCATTATCACTAATATACCATCCACAAATCAATTGTGTTTCAGAAAAATTATTTGACAGTCTGCCAGAAGTATTTCCGGCAGAAGCAGGGTGCGGCACCAGTGTGCTAATCAAGTCACTTTCAGGACTAAACTACATGTTACATCTAATGAGGCACAATTTTAAGAGAGGACTTTGTTTAGGGAATGAGCCAGGCAAGGACCAAACTTATCTAATTAAGCCCTATGAATCCCTGTCCAAGCAAACTATTGAAGGAATTTGCCTTTTAGAGACATTGAAGATATAACATCATAATTAACAGGGATTAACCTTTTATTCAGTCCCACATCAAAGGCATAATAGAAAGGGCTACCATACCCACCAAATTTCTTGCCCCAATAGGACTCAGTTTCACTATCTAATCAACCCAAAAACTCAGTTTGAGAGTAAGCTAAATCCTTCTGCAGCATTTCAGCCACAATTTGAGGCACATTACATAACTATTAAGGCTATTTTATCTCTTCGTAAACCATGAAGAGAGACAGGGAATTACAGGCTTTCTCGCTATGCCAATCTTTCACTGCTCCCATCATCAAAATCCTGTCTTACTGATTAATAAATAATATTTCAAGATTACATTTAAAATGTACTGTCAATATTAAAACAATTCTTTGATAGTATATTGAAGCAAAATACAGCAATCTAAGCTAAATGCAGCTAAGTAAATTCAAGCAAAAATACTTCAACAAAAGAGTGAAATCTATATCCAGTGCCAGCACCCGTTGACAATCAGGCAAGGAGATTTCCAAGTCCTGCACAGTGTATCCAGTCACAGGTAAACACCTGCCTGAACCCACATGCCTCTTTCTTTATATACTCCTTAGCAAACAAAGAGCTTTCTAAATCTTTCTTGTTAAAATATTGCGCATGAGCCCTGGTTGCAAGAGGATTTCAACATCAGCTTGTCTGACTACTCCAAACGCTGGCCAGATGGCTCAAATCCTCTGCCAAATCCTTCTTGTACACACCATCCATGCTGATGTACTTGACTTCATGATAACACTGGGCGAAATCTATTAAGCACGGAAAAGCCATTTCGGCTTTTCTGAATTTAATCGAGAGAACAGTCTGAAGTCATACTGTATAGCTACCTTTCTATGGATATATTCAATAAAAAAAAAGTTTCTCACAGCAAGTATTGATCGAGGCAAATCTCGCGATACTTACTGGGAGAAACTTCTAAGTGTTCACCCGAATGATAAACTCGGAAAAGCGAAACTGGCCTTTCCGAGTTTAATAAATTTTGCCCAAGTACATGATAACTTGCATGTGAAACAATGTAAACTAAAACAAGTTTACACAGTTTTATTTTAGCTTTCTGCTTGTATACATGGGATGAGTTTTGGATTAGTAAACCTCGTATAACTGATTTATGTGCTTTCCTCCGTGTGGGTAGGGAGGTGTCTGTGGGTTTGTTTAGTTCAAAGAATTTTTTAATAGCTGTTTCTGTTTTATCATTTGTTTCATCATCTGCTAATAGACTGTCGTTTAGTTTCCAATGACCTCTTCCTCTGTGTGTATCCAAATTTTCCCAAGATAGCCTGATTATTGCATGGTCTGACCATCTTATGTCATGTATAATGATATGTTTTATGGAATCAGCATGTATGACCAGGACAAAGAAGTAATCTATCCTGGTAAATGTATCATGAAGTGCCGAATAAAATGTGTAATCTCTATCTATAGGATATAGTTCTTGCCAGATATCTACTAAGTTGTTGTTTACGTAATGTTTTTGCTTCTTTTGTTACAGTAGTTCATGTAAATAAGTGGTGGATGGGTAATTTCTGTTGCTATCTAGGTTATTTTGTAGAGTTATATTAAAGTCTCCTCCTATAATAAGGCATCCTTGTAATATCTCTTTGCTAGAAATTTGAGAAGAATTGATTTAAAAAAAATATATTTTTTTTTGTTGTGTTTGGGGTGTAAATGGACTGTCCTTGTAATGTTCCTGTTAGCAAAATGTATCGTCCTTGCTTGCCGGTGTGTTTTTCGGATCATTCAAATTCAATTGTTTTGTGAATAAGAATTGATGTTCCCTTTGACTTTCTATCTGATAAAGAGTGATACATTTGTGTATCATTTTTTGAGATTTATTTGAGATGTTTTGGAGAAATGTGTTTCTTGTAGAAACCATGTCGGCATGTTTGTCCTGGTAATCTTTAAAAGTCATGAGGTGTTTACGCGGGTTATTTAAACCTTTTGTGTTGTGTGAGATTACTTTTAGGTGAAGTTGTGTCTGTTTGTTGTTGGAAGCCATTGTGTCTGTCTT
>WMED01011561.1:0-15204 GCA_019650415.1 Pipa parva
TCCGAATTCGCCTTGCATAGTATCTTCGCGTCTGTTCACGTCAATACAATTAGGAAGTCGCGAATTCACTTCTCCTTATCCATGAAGCAGTGGAGAGCAGCAGACGCCGTCGCATACATTGTGTATCATAGTCAGTTGCACTATAGTAGGATGAGAAGTCATGCGGAGTGAGGAGAACTCCTCCAGTGAAGGGTAGTGACGTCAGTCTCATCATATCCCACTAACTGTATATAAGTGAAAAATATTTATTTTTATATGACACTTTGCGCCTAGTTCATGTTTAATAGTAAACTAATTTAGTCGCAGTCACCATTGTTACTTTTGAATAAATAGTTGCCTTACACAACACTGGAGCCCTGCCATCAACCCCTTAATTCACCACTCTAATCTGGCAAAGGCAAGCAGGTGAATTTGGAGCAGTACACCCTGCAGAATTTGCCCCTTTGACAGACTCCGTTGCATACTGAATAGCCGAATTACCTGTGCACTCGCACGCAAATTAATGTGAAGAGCTCCGTAAGTCCGTGACTGGAGTACACATCAGAATTGGTCGCGAATTCATCACATTGCAGAGATTGTTGAATAAGCGGACTTGGAGAAGTCGCAAATGGATGTGAATACAGGCATTTACGCCACAGTTCAGACTTTGATGAATAAACGGTTGGTAAGGTATCCCGTCCATGCCTAGCTAACCAGACATGCTGTCTGCAAGAGTTCTTCTGTGCTGTTGAGAAAGTCACAGCCTGCAGCCATTTTCCTTCATTACAAATACATCCTCTGTTCCAATACCCATGCCTTTTTATATATGAAACAAACATCTTCACTAAATCTGCTAACCCTAAATGACTTTTACAAATACTAAATCAATTACTTAGCCCTATAGAACAAATCCATATCACCAGTATTACAGAATAAGATCAGGTAATGAACTTTAAAGGCACGATTGACATGTTCAGATAGGAAATAGTATCGCACACTCCTTTAACAAAAGCCGCTAACCACCCTACTTAGCTTTGACCATGTAACAGTGGATGAGGTGTCTGTGCTGTTGTCCTACTCCCTTTTGTCTACATGTCCTCTTGATCTCATGACCTTTCATATTGTTCAAGCATTCTTTCTTGTCCTTGAACCCTATCTCTCCAAAATATTCAGCTTCTCCCTCTATCACAACATACAAACATGTATACATGCTAACCTGTTATTTGTTCTAAGCTCCTAGAACACATAATGCTTTTCACACTCTTGACTCCATATTTATCTTCTTGGTCTTTGACTGGCTTTAATGATACTGGTCAATGATCTCCTTACTCCACACCTGATGGAGGGAGGAGTTTCCCCCCAAAATGTTGTTACCTTGTTTGTTGTGCAGAAGGCACTTTAAAAGCTGCACTTATATTTTATAGATGCCGTTTGACTATTTTTTCCTTATGCATGTGAGAGTGGGGTGGTCCCTCTGGCTGTCCAGTTTAACATAGACACTATATGATATGAACTGGTTCTCTGTCATTCCCTAACTCAGATTTAAAACTCTAGTAAATGCCATCCTAACCACAAACAGAGATTTTCCAATGACCTTTGCATGTCCTGTACCGTTTCTACTTTTCAAGTCTGCCTTTAAAATGTCTCTGTGGCACCTACACTCTGAAATTCCTTGTCTTTTTGAGTCACACTCTAATTCAAAGACATTTAGGGGAGGAGAATATCTGCTAATTACAGTACACATTATCAATGGGGATAGCAGAAAAAAACTTAAAGCAAAGTCATTTATAGAAGTGCATGCAGAGAAACACTCAAGTGAATATATACAAGTGACTCTAAAACCTTGGAATCTTGGAAAACCTCTAAAATCTCTAAAACCTAGGAATCTAAAATAAGTCATTTTTAAGTCAAACACTTCAAACAAAACAGATATAAACCCGCCTGCAAGCTTCAATTCATTTTACATTGCTTTTAAAGTTGCATTTTTTTCACTTAGCTGTAGTTGTTGTTGCAAGTAACTTCTCATGTCCTTGTCAAACAAGTTACATTTTCTTCCAAATAAACAATAAATAACACTCCAGAGAGCCCCACCTATTTTAAGCGGTACATAGCTAGTAAACTATGTTCTATTGCCTATATTCTCAGCCTTATGATAAAAAGCCTCACTGACAATGTTGCAGCTAATTTACTTCTTCAGTCAGGGAGTAATTTAAGAATAAACAATTATTAATTGTTGTTTTATGAGTTATTTGTCTAGAAAGCACCATCATATTCTACAGGGCTATATAATGGAGAAACAATTAAGATCATTATTACATTTCGAGAGATAATGGAACCAATGACCTGTTAAGTTCTAAAGACACTTTGGGAAATTTTTAGAAGTGTAGTTATACTGTGGAGTGCATCTTAACCCGATTCTCAGGTCTTGCCAGTGTGCATGTTTTGAGAATATCTGCACAGCAGCAAAGATGGTTTTATTGAAGTTTACCATCACCTTAAGGGATAAATAAAGCTGAAACAGGAACTTGAGTGCCACCATATTGATGGACTAGGATCACATCTGTTGTGTGATCCAGGGCACTGAGCAGATCTTCACACCGGTTAGTAGTGTTTATCTTATGAACATTTGCACATGTGCATCTGTGAGTTGTACAGGGTAAAAGTCATGTGAGTCAAAAAAAACCTCCTGTCTGAAAAAGGGGAGGGGGGGAGCTTAACAGTAATGTAATAGATATATAATTAAATAATTTTCTTCAAATGTTTTTAAAAAAAAATTTTTAGGGAAAAAATTAATTCTCTTCTCATAGGCTATTCGAGTTTTTCAAATATCTATTCTATACCAAAACTAACACACAACCTGGAAATAAAGAATGAAAATGAAAGAGCACATCTATAAAATAAATCGGCATGGTTTATAATAGTTAATAACTATTATTTATGCTATATTGAATCATTTCAAACTATATAGCCAACATTTACACTGTATTAATCATTCTAATACATAAAAATACAAACAGTATCTTATTTGCAGATTCTGCCACTTGTCTAAACAAACATCAGACACAACACAGATAGACAGAGTTAGGTGCCCAGGGTGACAGAGATCTTAAGCCTTGTGGTTTAACTGTCAACTAGCCACCATGTTTGTTCCATATAATAATTCAGCATTCTGGCTCATAATGGTGTTCTTTCATCAGACCGTCCACTGGGTGGGTCTAGGTCCTTGGGGTAACTGTACCTACTCTGATGATGATGGGAATATAAAAGGACCAAAGCTAGAATATAACTGGATTTCTCTACTGAGTTGTATTACATTGTAACACAAACCATAATGATATATTCTGTTACTGCAAAAGTAAAACTGTCCCTGTCAAATATTTAGCAAAGAACCTCTGGCAGCCTTCCCTTCATTGCACAATACATATGCTGCACATGGGTGCATTCCACTGAGATGAACACTATAGTCAAAGTGGAAGTGAATGTTTTCAGTTCCCCAATTTGTAAGTGGAAGCTTGAAACATTGCAAGTCTGGGAAAGGATAAGCAATGCTACCAGTGCTGCCTGTAGAACATTCACTGAGGACTTTGAGTATTGTAGGCACAAGCAGATAGTTCCTGTTGTATTTTTATTAGAGGAATACCCATCAAGCTTATCTAGAGAAGGTCATCTTATGTACAGGCTGTGACAAAGAGTGCCAGCGTTAATTTAGGTAGAAGACAATTTAGTGCCCATCCAGGATGAAAGATGGGGTAGTACCCAGACATAGGGACATCCACATCTTGATAGGGTTAAAATGTGCAGCTAACTACTGCTCTTAACTATATGTGGTTCTCTGTGAGTAATGAGAGCCCTGTTGGTTTTGGACTGTTCTTGTTATATTTAATCAATCTCTTTCTTTTTAAAAAATCCCTGGTGCCGAAATGTCTGTCTGTCCATCATTCTCTATAGCAATAAGTGGGAGCCCACCCTGAGAGGTAAGTGACAAGGGAGTGGTAGGCTATCATTAACATTATATATGTGTTTCTTGGGCAGCTTTTTCAAGTCAAACCCCAGAAGCCAAATTGACTATAAACATCTGAATTTCTCTGGAAAAAGAAAATGAGTTCGGCCTCATCACCAAGATTAGGAGGGTAAATTTAGGCATGAGATCACAGTCATACTTACAAATGCTATATATAACCACATCTGGTACAGTACAGAGGCATAAACCACATGCAACTATATTTTTACTGAAACAAAACATTATTTGTTGCCGTCGCAATGCTGGAATCTCTAGTTCAGTTAAAGATGGAAAGGAAAAAAAATATTGTTATATACATATGTACTAGTAAAATGACCATCATACCTTGACAAGACTAGTTTATTACTCCCTGTCTACCCAATCACTTAGTCCTTTCCTCTGAACTCTTTCAGTCTCTTTTTATTCTTTCCCTCTTATTACCTATTCTAGCCCATTGCCAAGTTTACATATTCCCACCTCACCATTATTTACTTTCTCCGCTGTAATTACCTCTCTCAGCCTACTTGTTTCCACTTACCACTCGCTGAGATTGTTCCTCACTTTTACTATCTTTTAACAATCTTAAAAGAAGGAACATCTTCATTGATTTATTAAGATAAACAGACTTTGGTAAATTCGATGCAAAGGGTGGTCTTTTTGTGTATCCTCCTAAGGTGTATTAAAATGACCACCTGAAAGGGCTTACATTCTTTATTTAATCTATCTACTGTTTTAATAGTGATATTTAGAAAGATAAAGATGGAGATTACAACCATTACTAAAAACTGAAATAGTAAGTGGAGTAGTTTTTTTTCCTTTTTTAAAAGGCTCATGTGCTGTGCAGCTGATTATTTTTTGTTTTGATTAATGGACTAATTGTTTCCTTTTTTAAAAGGGTGTAAAACATTTTTCAATATTATAAGAACTGTAAATAAATGACCCCTCATTTAAACTGGGAAAAAATGCTGCATTAAAGATTTCTCCATCTTTGGGGATATTTATGAAAGTAAATACATTTTTAAACCTGTGAATGCTTCTTTCAATGCTTCATTAAATACTTATTTTTCATATAGTGCTACTATATTACACAACAGAGATTCATCATTTACTTCAGTCCCTTCTCCCCATGGAGTTTACAATCTAGTTTCCCTATTTATTCAGAGGAAACCCACACAAGTGCACATACTGTACAAACTCCATTCTGAGGATAAGGAGCAGGGAGGAATTGAACCCAGGACCCAGAGCTGTAAGGCAGCAATGCTAACCACTGAGCCACCGCACTGCCCAATTCCAATACTTCCATATGGAACTGTTCTGATCATTTACCAACAGTTGGACTAGTTTTCCTGATATAAAAGAACATCTATATCGATCTGAAATTGAAGGAGAACTGCAATAAAAACAATGCAAAGTATGGTAGTTTCAAAATGTATCAATTTCTTTCAATATCATCAATTTATTTTTGGACCTATTTAAAATAGTCAAATTGGAAATTCCAGTGAAATGAAAAATAAAGTTGAAAAGTGCAAATACAGGTAAAAACAAATTGAAAAGGTTAAAACGATCTTCCCCTATGTCAGTGATTTTCAACCGGGGTTCCATGGAACCCAAGGGTTCCGCAAGGACAACCCAGGGGTTCCACGACACACTGGTTGATCGGCATTATTATCCGGCTCATCAGGGAGAGATCGCATCGATCTCTCTCTGATGACCAGGGTAATGATGCCGATAGCTAATGATTCGATCTCTGTCCCTGCTAACAGTGATCTGACAGCGATCACTGTTAGCAGGGACAGAGACCTCATCATTACCCGGCTCATCAGAGAGAGATCGCAGCCTTGGATCCTCCCTCTGTGACCTGTTGGGTATGTAGACGTTAATGACGTCACACGTGTTATGCGATTTCTAGGGTTTCCAGATTTCTAGGGGTTCCGCCAGAAATTTTATTACATCAAAGGGTTCCCCATAAGAAAAAAGGTTGAAAAACACTGCCCTATGTGTTAATCTCTCTGTTCCTATGTATATGGTAGGTCAATAGTTAATGAATTCTAAACCAGTCACTAGCCCCTATTGCTATTAGGACAACAAAATGGATGAAATGTCCTATCTCACTGCTAATTATAGCAGCAACACATGGGCCTGAAAATCAAGAAAGTGGCATAATTCTCCTTTACGGTCACTTCATTATCTTGGTATTTATCATTTATTTTCTTTGGCAAAACATTCTGAATGTATTTTTTTTTATACGTCTCTTAGCAAAATGGAACATACATTTATTGGTGTGGATAGAGGACTTTTGCTTTTTAATCAACACGATATGATCTTTATTCTCTTGCTAATGGAAAGGTTGTTTATATCATGCCCTTTCATTGCCCAACCCCCCAGATATGTACAGATTATTTCCTCTTGTGCAATTCTTAACTTTGTACAGTTGTCTGGGACAGTAAACACCCTACGACCCATTTCTACATTGGACAATTCTCAAGAAAGCAAATTGAAATATTTTAATTGGAAATGAATGAGATCCCTTTTATATGGAATTTACTGTATGGGGTTTTCACATGATGGTTTCAATTATAATAAATTATAGATTAAGTGGACTAAAACTTCAGTGTATACAATTAAGTCTGTAACATTATTTCAATAAATATGATCATGCTTACAATTTTTTTCCATTACCCAGAATCCTAAATAATGAATTACACTTCAAAGGGAAACTTGACTGTCATACCATACGGTAACTAGAGGTTACAGTAATGACAAGAAGTGAGAGAAAGGAGAGCAATATAAAGGAAGAAATGCAGATATTTTTCAGTATTATCAGTATTTTCTCTTAGAATAAAATTCAGCTGAAAGAGGGTCTGACATGTGGATCAGAATTGATAGAAATTAAGCAGTGCCGGAGTTGGTCACTGTTCTCTTCAAATAATTTAACTCAGTTGTGTAGGGGAGGTTCACTCAAATGCTGGTGCAGACTTTAGTGAATAGCATGCAGCAAACACATTTTTTAATCATTCATTGTTTATTCACACTATTAACTGAAAACATGGCCGCTCTTGGCAAAGCAGATTTGGTTTAAACAAAACTTTCAGAACTTAAATCCTTAGGCCCAAAACAAACAGCCATACAAAAAATTCCTCTGGTGGTTTGCAGTTTGCACTGCCACATATACAGCTCTGGTTAAGTAGCAGAATATCTTCCCCTTTCCTGGGTTACCTCTTTGGGTTCTTTATTTGTAGTACAAACACTTTCCTAGTGCAGGAATTTTTCTATAGATCCTGGCTTTTCTTCCAAGGATTTTACAGCACCAGCCATGAACATAGCTCATAGCTTCCAACTTCCAAATTCTCCCTTCAGCCCCACACAGGCTCCCAGTTGTCTTTTTAAAATAGGCTCTATCTTGCACCTGGGGTAATTTGCAACACCTGAGCTGAACTTCAGTAGTAGGTTTTTATAATTGCATAATAACTGATCACAGTAAAATTGTCTGCGTATAGAGTAATTCAGGTCATGTTAATGACCATTCCAAGAACATAGTTTAGCAGGATTAGAATGAATCAAATAATCCTTATCAGAAAGATGATAGATATGACCCAAGTAATAATATAAGTTTCATTTTAAATGTTGCTTCCTCGACATCTATCTATAATTATTAAGTTATAGATAATCCTGCTGATCGTTCTAAACTGAGATGAAGAATATTATGTTAAACTCTTGACTTGAATAATAGCTGACAAATCTGATTAAATGTACATTTCTGAAAACAGATAATAATGCCAGTTGTCATAGTAGATACATATGTATTAGCAAACAGCAGAGGCGCAGGATGTTGTGCAGTGTATTTATTCAATTGTAAGAAGAAAACTCATCTTCCAGTTATAAGTATGTCTATAACTATCCAATAAGGAAACAAACATCTTCTGAAAATGGCTTCTGCTCACTGTCCCAACCTGTATCTCTAATAACAGACGCCATTTGCGTTCAGCTGACTGCCACACACATTTTCTCAGGCTCTTAAGACTACGGATGAAATTTACAAAACTCAAAAAGGTCTATTTCGACCTTTTCGATGTAAAAACGTGTATCTGATTGGAAAATATCGATCAATATTTTTCTATCAATTTTTTCTGATCGAAACATTTCAGTCCATTTTTTTCAGTTGTTTTTTGATGGTAAAGTAGCCAAAGTGGAGAGAGAAATTCTAATGGAGAGAGGCAAGGAAGTCAATGAAATTATTTGGTGGACAGCTGAAAACTCTCCTAATGGGCTGTCCTGTTAAGCTCTGATCTGGTCTGCCATGCTACAGTCTGCATTTTGTCTCAAATCAGTCCTTCTGCTAGTCAGCTGCTTTCACAAATGTGCTTGGAAGTCAGCTGCTTCGGTGGGATTATCCATCAGCAAAAATAGAGTGAAATGCTTATGTGCTGGACATAGTCATTGCTTCAGTCTATCTTAGTGTAAATGTCTCTTTGTTCTCAATGAAGTGAAATCATGGGTGATTTTAGGACTGGCATTTTCCAGGCACAATGTTATCAAACTAATGGAAATGAAAAACACATTTCATGTTTCAAATAAATGTAACTCCCTGGCATTAACAATATCAATTGGCATGCAACAATATAAATCCATCACTCCTCCCTTAGGGCTATGTTCACACCCTGAATTAATCTCCACCAACTAATTGTTACATGTTTCCCCATAACCTCAGATAACCTGTTATTTCTGGTGCTTAGAATCATTTACATTATTCCTATAACCTCACCCAACTGTGCCACAGAATCCTTGAATGTTTCATTAACTGCCTATTTATTTCCTCTGAACCATAAAGTTCCTTATCATAAATGAATGAAACAAATAACATTCTTATAATATTATTATTATTATTCCTGATGTTACCTCCTTTTTTCTTCATATTCTCCTATCTTCAACTCCTTGCCAGACCTTGTCCACAGAGAACAGTAAAGAATGTTACAAATGTTGCAAACCTGCTCTGTGGAGTATAGCAAGTTCTTTGGCTTTCAGGCCAATGTTGTTCTTGCTGCCTTTCAAAAAGACACAATGTTTTCTTATTTTGAGGAGGTCATTTCAATGGCTGCAGCAGGGATTTTACTAAATATACCCAGGCCACTGTAATATTGCAGGGAATTACCTGTTTCCATGGTGAGTTCAGCGCTGGGTCTTTCCACTGCATGGGTCCGGCTGGCTTCCCTGGCCCCTTTACCTTTTTATGACTCACCATCAGGTGGAGTAAAGAGAAAATGAGCCCCTGTCCTGTTAAAAACAAGGAAGGTGACACAAATTACAGCCTGTGTATGTTATGTATCTGAGACACTGTAGTAGAGTGTGAGTGTGTGCCTGCAGTATCAGACTGGAGTGCTGGGGCCCACCAGGGATCGAGAGATCATGGGCCACTAATCAAAAGGTTAGGCTGATTTGCTTATCTTTTTATTTTCCTTTCCAGTCCCTATGATTTTCTTCTATCCTTTCTATTTTCTTTAAATACCCTATCTGTTTCATACCACCATTAGTAATATGCCATGAAGAAGAAGTTTGATAAACTGTGGACTGGGCCCACTTGGGTCTACGACAATTCAAGCCACTATGCCAAAATAGTGGCATGCAAAGTGTGGTATAGTCAGTAGAATGAAGTAGGATGCTGTCATGTGGTTAATGTGAATACTCCCAATGAAGTGCAGTGATGTCATCTTCAACATACTGTATCCCTTACAGTATATAAGTGAATAATACATTTATTTCTACATCACCTTCTGTCTAGGTCATGTTGTCACTTAGTCGCAGTTGCCATTGTCAGTACATTGTCAGTAGTCACCATACACCACAAAAGAGCTCTGCCATCAATGCCCTAAACTGCCACTCTGATGTGCTGAACGAAAACTGGCAAATTTGGAGCAGTACACCTTTCTAAATTTGTTGCTTTGACAGACTGTGATACTAGATGGAGTATTTGACAGACTGTGATACTAGATGGACATATGAAGTGCTCCATATGTCCACAAGTCATATATAAGTCATATGCATCCAAATTAGTTGTGTATTTGCCACATCGCAGAGTTTGCAGAATACCTAAATATGGGAAAATGGGGAATAAATGTGAATTCACACCTTTACGCGACTATTTGGACTTTCATGAATAAGGCCTTTGGAGTTTTATTGTGTCCTGATGGGCTAGTCCAGTACTGTGTGCCTGTGTGTGAGTCACATTGTATGTGTGTCTGAATATGTGTGTGTGTGTGAGACACTATGTAAGAGAGGTATTTTGTGTGTGAGAGGTAGTTGTATGTATGTAAGTTACAGTTTTCATGCTTCTGTATGTGTGTTTTCAGAGCGTGTGCAAGAGATGATGTGTTTTTTATATGTGTGTGAGACAGCGTGTGTCTTTGTGTTGCTGTGTGTTTACAAGAGACAATATTTTTGTGTGTGTGTGTGTGTAACTGTGTGTGTGAAAATGTATGTACAGGGCAGCATGTGCTTATAAGTGTAGCTGAGCGAGAAAGTGTATGTCTATGTTTAGAAAACACAACTGTCTGTGAGAAAATCTGTGTATGTCTATGATAGTGATGGTACAATTTGTTGGCAGGGAATATGATGTAAATTCCTTGCCCCCCACCTACTCCTTATACAGCAATAATGATGTGCTAGTTATGCTCTTGTTACTGGAAAACTACCAGTATATAAGCACTTATAAAAATTGATGTTGTTTTGGTTGAGGTCCCCATCAGAAGGTATAAAAAGTTTGGCCCAACAGGAAGCAGCTGAGGAGAACACATGGTATTACAGTGGGGTCTGCTACTGACACTAGGAGAAACTCAAGATCCGAATCCCAGGAAAGGTTACCTAAGTTGGAAAAGCTCCAAAGTGGTAGTTAGATTAAGTTTGCTCCTGTATTGGGGCACAATAGATTCATACCAATGAAATCAGAATACTGGCAGCAGGCCCACCAGAAGTGATAAAGGCACCCTGGGTAAAGTTGGGTATTCTTAATGTAGTGAACTCAGGGGTCAGTGTAAGGTTTCCTTAAAAAGTATTTAGCCAACTGCCCAATACTACCAGAGTACAGCTGTTAAATTCTGAGTAACACTGCTAGTTCTCTTCATAAACTGATTAAATGTGATTACAAAAAAATCTCTTATTCCTTACTTTGATATTGTGCTAGTGTGGGTGGGTTATATTTATGTACTCTGTATGAAATTAAGTCAAAATAATATAATGCCTTAAATTAAGACCAAGGGGCCCACAGACCGAGGAAAGAACTAAGGTTAGAGTAGAATCTAACTGAAAATGAAGGTACATAACTGGGTCTTCACTAGATTACGCTTCCACCTCAGATATTCACATTCATGGGAGTTATGTCTAGTAAGTGTTAGATTTACTAGTAGGCAGAAATAGAGTAGCTCTAAAAGACCATCCTCTGTGTCACTACAGCAGCTTTGGTAAGACATGCCATGCCATCGGCTTTGCTCAGCCATGTGCCTAGAATTCTTACCCTGTGCCCATATCTTACCAACTAAACAAAACGTCTGAACCAAAGTAATGTGAAACTTCATCCACAGACTCGAACAGCAAATTATAAGCCTCATTTCCTAACAGAGCTGCAAAACTGCAACTAATCAACAATTAGTTGTCCACAGGAAGTACAAATTAGGCAATGAAAGCAAATGTCTGATTGGTTGCTATAGATTACACAGTAGTTTAGCATAAACATCAGTTTTTCAATTAAATGACTATCCACTAAGCTTGGTAAAGCCACTAGGTAATTAGCACAGTTTCCTTTTTTACCTGATATTGGACTGTTGGGACATCAACATTAAGAGCTATTACCATAGGAAAAGATATTTTTGATGATGATTTTAGATGCACAAAACTTCTTAATATACACAACACCAATCCTGCAGTGAATCCTATAATTTTACAGAGACTGGAATAGAGATGTCATACTGATATATTGTTGGCAGCACAGATTAAGCAGGCCATTTTATGGAATTACAATGGACATTTTTCTTTCTAATGTCCCATCATATTTGTCTGTTTTCAGATACCTTTTCAACTCACAGGCCCAATGAATTACAACGCAGGGATTTGTCTACTAAAAGCCCTGTGTAATTTTAACAGTATTACTAAGAATTTGGCACTGTATTCCCTTATAATAAACTTGAGCAGAAGTGGCAACTATATGAAAACTATAATTAGCAGAATGCAGAATTCCCATCAGCATTTGTTTATGGAATTACACATAACGCTACAGAATCTCATATTGCAGTATTAGAAACTTGTAGCAAATCCAGGCAAAATTTAAAAAAAAAAATCCTTTAACTGAAAGGCTTTCCACTGGTTAGATTTCCAGCACTGTTGACACAACTGGTCTGAATAGATTTTAGGAAGAAAGTGGAAATTAATATGAATGCTTAACTGAAACAGAGCAAATAAAACCAGCAAACATTTAAATGATATAACAACAAACCCGTATAAGAACAGTCTTATGCTGTTATGTTTCCCTTAATAAACCTTTTTGACAGTCTTATCAAAATCAAAGGTGCTCCCAAGGGCCATTACAATCAGTTCAGTGAAATTTCAGACTGCTTCTGTTAAATGCTCTGTTGTCTGTGAGATGAGGGGCCATGCTCAGACGACTACAGTCAGAATTCCAGCAGTTGTCCTAGAAACAGCTGAAGCAGCTGGTCTGGTGGGCAGCTTAGCTATAATGGGCTTTCTGAGGAGGTGGATGTGGGCCATTTATGTGCTCCAGATGGCAAGATATGTAAATGTGCATTAATGTGAAATTAACATTCTTATCTATGCTATGCTGATGCTACAAATTTCTTCACACATTGCCCATTTAAACAATACAAAGTCCCATTATCAGTACAAGGGTAATTAGCTAACTGCTTTGTTTACAGTGGTATTAAGTATCTCTGCATCTTAATAATTGCAAAGTGCCACAAATAATAATAATTTTTCTATATAAAAAAAACAGGGACCACCAATCACTGCAGATCTGTTATTTTCAGAATTCACATTTTTCAATATCTAGAAAGGCAGAAAAAAAAAAACAATACTATGGAACAATAAATTAACGGAAATCAGATGTTTCCACAGAATCCCACTCCACCTGTTTATAGAAATAAACTTGTATATGCATTGGATTCTACATTGAGAAGAATCAGACAGGTAAAATTTAGTCACACCTTTGATATCTGCTTTTAGCAGGGCTGGATTGACTGCAAACTGATTGTAATGAAATCAAATGCAATCAATAAATCATTGCTAAATGTCCTTTTTTAAACCATCCATCAACTGTAAATTGATCTGGTAGCCTTCATTCAAAATGATAAATAAGTTTTTGCAGAACATTAAAGATGAGATGATTGCCCATAAGTTAGTATAGAACACACTGGTGCTAAAAATGTTAAAAAATATGCATTTAAAATGTTAAAGAAATATGTTTTTTGGGACCATTTTTGGGCCCACCAATGCTACTTAGAGTCCTCTGGTGGGTTCGTCCAACTCTGTTTACAGATTCCATTGTAAGAATTTTCCAGATATATATATATATATATATATATATATATATATATATATATATATATATATGTAAAAGAGTATGGAGTCTGGGGTCATAAACAATGTTGTCCCTTCTTGGGGAAAGCTGTCTTTAGCTGCCTTTCCTGTTGCAGAAGGAAGAAGCAGTGATAGGAGTTTGTAGGAGAAAATATGGACATGATAGACTTGTCTTTTTTCCATCCCAGATATACTGTAAATAGCTGTAACTTTTGTCTTCAGTACTTTCCCTTGGCTAAAAAGAACCAAGTATGCATATTTTCTTGTTAAAAGTGGTTCTTATTTGATCATTCATGATGTAGATGAGATAAAGTAAACAGAGACTGATAAAAAAAAGATGTCATTTTGATATATTAGAAGCAGCACAGCTTAAGCGAGCCATTTTATAGAATTACAACAGTCATCTTTCTTTCTATTGATCTATTCATTTTCTTTCTGAGATCATGCTCGGTGAATATATTTGCATAAAATGGACAAGACATTTTCATCAAAGGGTATAATGAATTATGGACTGGTTTCTAATAAAAAGTTTGCGTAATGTTACTGTGAATTTGCCTTTACTCCAAATATTTAAATGGAAATTGCTTTGGTGCATATGTGAAAGTGATATCTTGCTTTTTCCACCATTTTACTTCCTCTACAAATTCATTGTTCCAGGGTAATCAAGTAATAATCTGTGACAGTGCCGGGACAAGGTTTAATTGTGCCCTGGGCAACAATTGCAAAATGCGCATCCCTCCCCCCCCCACCCCCCAAAAAAAAATTAATATTGTTTTTTTTAAAAGGTAAATTCAAATGGAAAAATGAATTTGCATCAGTTTGTGTCAATTCACCCATTATGTAGCAAAGTCACTATCTTGCATATTGTTGCTGTGATGGAATATATTGTTGCATGGTAATTTTTGGGAGGAGTACTATATGCACAAGCCTGCACTGAAGAGGATGAATACCCAAGTAGTGAATGAGGAAATTCAGGAGTTTAGTCAACAGCTTCTAAGGAACATACCGTATATACTCGTGAAATTTTCATTAAAAAAATCATTTAAAATAGTACAGTCGACTTATACACAAGTCAGGTTAGTTTTGAAAGCAAAAAAAAAAATCGATCAACAGAGCCGACTAGAGAGAGCTGCATGGAGCCGAGACACAAACACAAACAGCACAGCAGGAAAGGCACTGACCCAAATCTGCAAGTAATTGTAATTACAGCACACACACACAAGTGTGATGAATAAACTCACCGGATGGGGGGGTTAGATGGGCAAGCCTGTTAACAGCATCCACCCATTGTTGCAGACTATCACACCAGCAAAGGGCCTGGGGCCAGACTGGAGCACACAGAAGCACATGCAGTCAGACTGCCCCTTAAAGGAGAACACACACTAAACTGTAGCTGGCAGAAATAAATAAAATCTTATTGCTATCTTGTATTTTTTCTAACAATTCTTTAATATGTTATGCTAACAAAAAAAACCAAGTTTTATTCTTGACTTATCCATAGGTCATAGCAAATTTCATAATTGTTGGCCCAAAAACTGTCCTTGACTTATACACGAGATCGACTTATACATGAGTATATACGGAAAAGCATTACCGTATATACTCGTGTATAAGTCGAGAAATTTAGATAAAAAAAAGCATTTAAAATC